>JAHWXV010232729.1:0-27501 GCA_024586415.1 Phrixothrix hirtus | reverse complement strand
CACTTAGATTAGAAATATACTTGTAATTATTATATTGTACGTTAATAAATAAATTATATATTTTTAAGAGTTTTACAAGGTTAAAACTTAACTTATATATCCTTCACCATGAAGCGTACATAAAAACATAAATACGATTTGTTTTGTTGACAAAATACCATATTACCTTTACTATTAAAGTACTATTTCGAGTCAAGTCGCCAGTTGTTTTAATAAAAAGTAGTCGAACGGATTTCTTTAAATCATCTAAGTTTGATTGTATGTAGTAAAACACTATTGCTTGTTAATTCTAATTATTTACGTATTAATTATTATAAATTTATTTGATAAATACCTTAAGTTGACACAAGTTGTATTGACATACAAATTACGCAAAAGTTTATGAAATTTATTAACAATCATTTAGATTCTAAACTGTTTTACAAAATTTCAATTATACACAACTCAAGTGAGTGCAAATATTAATAATATGAAGATATCTATTAAAAAAGATGTAATGTCATGCTAAAGCGGTTTTATAAAAGTGAAAGTTATTTAAAAAATGTGTCTGTATTCAATAATTCTATTGTATACATACGAAAAAAATGGTATCGATTAAGTAAAAATCTTGTTTTTATTTCAAAGATTTTATAAACTTGCACAATTAACGTAACTAGAAATTTTAAGGAAGAAAATAAAACTTTTTATTTTAAACATAATTAATATATACATTTTCGGGTATTTAAATAACATCTGAGAAAGTTTATTAATGGCACTCTGAACCGTATGCATCATATCGAAGCCGTTTGTTTGGTTTCGGTCACTCGTTAAGGCTATAGAGTCGACCAGTCATTTCTTGTTCTACACAGTAGACCAAGTTAAAGAGCTGGGACGGGCTGAAAATTTTAATTGCAAATATTTCGAAAACTATACAATTTAGGCACATAGTTTATAAGTGTTTTTTGTCGCGCATATTAAGATCTATCTTCTGTTAAAGTAATGTCTCTTATATCGCGGACACCCTGTATAAAACCCGTCGCCAGCGGTGCCAAAGTTGTAGAATGCTGTTGGCAGCGTCACTTCTGTTGATAGTGCGAATAGAGCGGTCTACTGTCTGAGGTATCTCTGGAACAATTCTGAAACGAATGCCACGAAGTACTTTCTTATCCTTAGCAAATAAGCCAAAATTTCAGGAGCTTAATTTCGTAGAGTATGGTGGATAGTACAGCACATCCTAGTCGCAGTAATTGAACAAATCAGCTACAGATTGTTATCCAAAATGACGGGTGGAGTTTGCTGAAAGTGCTGTCGTTCCTTTCTCAAAACTGCTCGCCAATCTTGTTCCAAAAATTAAGAGTAATACTACGCATAGACGGCCTGCGCTTGGTGTATGCTGTACGTTAGAATAACAATCACAAGTTTCACATTGCTGAGATTCTGACGAATTTTTGACTTTCATGATGACCTGTCCGATTGCTTTTCAGTTTTTATTCCGCTAATCTGTCCCAGTCTTATGATACGCGATAAAGGGTCTGTCCTGTTGAAGGATTTTATTCATTTTACTACAGTTATGTAACGCAATGCAGATTCTCCGCAAGCCTATTGTGCTGTATGACCTTTCGAAAGCATCGTAACGATAGTACATTAAACTGCGGGCTCGCACTAAACTTTGTTCTTCTCATTATTACACAATTTGTACGTTCGTATTTACACAAATATACAACAAATGAGTTTAGTTTTATATTTCAGTTACTTGAATTCATAAGTCGTGTATTTTTAAATTAAAGTATTATTTAAGTACAGTGCCCTAAATAAAAAAGATGGACAAACTTATAACCAATATTTTAAATTATCTGGCACTTGTGTAGGCAATGCATTCTAAAGATCCTTATCTATTTCAAGTGAATCCTAGTCTCCTTCAGAATTTAAGCGACACTGGAAAATTCTGTTTGTCCATTATTTTATTTGGGACAGTGTACCAAGTGACAAAATAGATAACATAAAACTAATGGGACTATTTGTTTTGTTTTAGCCACGCCTGTTTACAATCTGAAAATTCTATAACAATTAGTTTAGCACTATATGCAAAGATATAAATAAATGCATTCCGTTTAAATTTATTGTTAAAATGATTATTTTTAACCAAAAATTTGATTCTAAAAAATGGTAAAAAATGCATGCATTTCTTTTGGCTGCTTAAATCCTTTCAATATTGAGCATATTAAGCGGTTGATTCTATTAACTAATGAACATAATAATCTGTACTTTTGAATTAGTAATAAATACAATAAAAATTGTATCATAACCGTTGGCGATGTTTCTGCTATATCTGGTAAAGAAATGTTTTGTCAATATATTTACAAAATTATTAAGGTTTTTGCATAGCTCTTTACTAATTTCTAGAAAGAGATGTTTATTGCACTACTTTAATCGTGGTAATATATGAGGAAATTCTGTCGACTTTAGACATCAAAAATACATAACTACTAAATGTTTTGTTTTCTATATTTGCAAACGGTAATTATTTTCTGAAATTTAAGATATTCAATGACTGAATAATGCATGGCAGCTTGTAATTGTGTCAAAAATCACTATACGAGTATATACATTTGATGTTAAACAGTTGGCATTCAATGTGTGCACAACAACCTAAAAGATATTAAACATTTGTGTTTATTTTTTTAATGGATATTAAAATATTAGCAAAATTAAATCTATTTGTTTGATAGATTTGGATCAAAATATTGAAACTAAAATAACTGTGACTATAAGGAAAACGAGTTTTCTATTTTTGCTCTAGTGTAGCACAATATTTATTCATGTATTTAGATAAAAGCTAGAAATAAGATAAAATGTAGAAAGGTATACATATGTAACTTTACAATATAATCATCCTAGTTCAATATAGTTATTACATTTTCGTGGCAGCATATCGATACCTATAAAAATAGGTGGATAGCAAAATCGACATTAACAGTAGCTTAGATCTTTTCATCTGTTTTAAATCTCCTCCTCAACAATTTAGATTTTAATTTTCTAAACAATTGAGAACTCGACGGAGGTTGTATCATTTAAAAACGCTTGACATTCTTTTTATGTAACAGAAAGATGTTGCAGAACCCATATTGCATTTTAATGATTGTGATAATAGATATTTAACAGATTTGTAATTTTAATACTATTTCTTTGATTTTCAAATTCCCACAGAGCACGTTAGCTTTCATAAAATCCACAGGCCGATCGGGGAAAGTCTTTTCTAGTTTTTCTCACGTTTATTTAAATAATACACCACATTTTCATGATGGGAAAGAACACTATACGCATTGTTCAAAACATCTTAATTTACGCCATTGATCACCGCATAATATTGGATTTTAAACATTTTGAAAAACTTTTTGACACGTCCACTTTGTATTAAGGTCAGAATCAAACTACCTGAAACGGAGTAATTCAGCTGTGCACAATAACAACATGTGAGTCACACGTAGGCAGGATCGGGTTCGATTTCGATCACCTGAAGTTTGTTAAGCCAGAAGCTTATATCTTACGATACGTATTATTGCTTTGAAGGTTCAAATAACTGTAGATGTACTATGTCTATAGAGTGTATTTCAGAAATTAATAACTACGTGAACAGTAAATAGCTGGTGAATGCATAGCTTTTGAAACAGTTGTAAGTTCTACCCTTTTTCTTAATTGAGCAATTGTGTAAAGTAGCTACCTAGTGTATTATACAACCAGCCGCAAGGCAAATTAACCTGCTTCGGCATGTTGCTTTTCGGTGAGCTGCGACACCGCGAACCCGAAGCAAGTCGTCATCCCATACGATTCTATCATACGCATCGAAGGACTGTCGGAAAATGATAGGCGACCATCCGGCAAGCTTGATAAAAATGGGCACCGACCGTTGCCACTACGCCTCTTAACTGGGACCAGGCAAGTCCCCTAACGGAAGTGGAAACCGCTATATGCTGATGCCCGAAAGACGTATTCAGAAACGTCGATAAGGTCGATCTGTCGACACCTAACCACAAGTGGCTTAGGTCACGCTAGCGAAGACGGAGGCTGGATAACGTAGCCCGGTTCGTACAAGTAGGGGATTCATTGATCTGGTGGCAAGTTTATTGGATGAACCTCTGCCTGGCACCCATAGCGGTGTTCGCTCGCGTTGTAAAACCCGGTAAGAGTCGTAGATGAGACTACGTATTCGTGAGAGGGCGATGGCAGAACGCTAAATTTCTGCTCGGGCCGAATGGCGAGCTGCAAAGATAATGCCCGATAGGAGATGTAGGCGTCTCTTCTGATTTGGAGCCTTCTGCCGATTCGTGCAGGGCTATTAGTTGCCCCGGACACCGACTCTTCGGAGGAGGAGACCTCTGGGATACGCCTTACGCCGAGGTCGGCCTCAAACCCCTCATCTTGAATTGCGCGGCGGGTGCTGAAATTTGCGTTGGACTCAAGGGGGCACTGGTTGCAACGTAGATAGGAGTGCACGACGGTGTGCTCAAAAGTAATTGAGTTCGCTACCCGAGCGGCTGTGGCTCTACGGAGCCGGTAGCGAACGCATGTATTATACAACCTTACGAAAAGTACGAATTGTCTATTGTCTATTAGAACTTCCGGTTAAACATATTAAAAAGTCCGGGAACCGATCGCCATCTCGAATTTTTGGTCTCATTTTTTATCGTTTTCGAAATAACTTGAAAACTACCCATCAACTTTTTGTTGATTATATACATTTAGTAAATTGAAGACAATTAAATTCTATACAAAAATCGTATTTTCAAGTTTTTCTATACCTTCGCGTTTTCGAGAAAATGACGTCCAAAACAAGGGGTTTTCAATTATAAAACTCGGAAAAACCACGACTTAGGGTTAATTTATTGTGTTAAAATAATATAACCTAAAAACGCTTGTTTATATTGATGTTTAATACAACTAGTTGCTTATTTGATCAGTGATTTGATGAGGAATTTTAATTTTATTAGTTCGAACAGTTTTAATGATGTCGTCATCGGCAAAGATATATGATTTCTACTATAACCGTCAAACGTATCAACCACACAAATCCAAAGAATTCACATTAACTCGACGAAATGCATACTGAAACCCCATCTGAAGATCGTCTGCTAGCCAATACACACATCCTTCGCATGTCATCGCACAAAGAAATCTCTGACGTATCTCAGTTGTCTCCAGCACGCCAACATTCACAGTTTTCCGAATTCGGACGCCATTTTCTCTAAAACGGTAAGAGATAAAAAAACGTGAAACTGCCATTTTTGTAGAGAATTTAACTATCTTTGGTTTCCTAACCAAATATCGTACGAAAAAAGTTGATAGTTTTCGAGTTATTTAGAAGAAAATGAAAAATGGAACGAAAAATCCAAGATGGTAGTCGGTTCCCGGATCTCCAACCTAGGGGACCTTTTAGGATATTTAACAAAAAGTCTTAATAGATATTTTAGGAGAAAGAAAAAACTTTTGAATTTAACATTTTTCTAAAAACGTTCGTTGGCTGGAATACTGTAAAATATAAAACTTTTATACGCGTTTTTGTTTCCAAAAGGAGTGATGTTAAATATGAGTATCGTAGCGTTATATCCCTCATAAAAAATGGCAATGGGCCTAAAGTTATCTATGAACGAATGATAGCGTATCGTGATGAAAGGCCAATTTAAACCATTTCGACGGAAGAGCAAACATACGGAAAACCTCTTGAAACAAGGTCTGATGAGATTGCCAATAAAGTTGCAGATTTAGTAATGTTAGATCGGCAAATAAGAGCGTCTCTTATTGACAGTGAAGTTAGTCTATGAGAAACGACTGTTTCAAAAATTGTGCATAATGATTTTGGTATAGAAAATAGTATCTGTGCTTTGAATTCTCAGATCGCTTACGCCAGATCAAAAATTTCTTAGTAAAGGTATTTCTCGAAAGGATGTTCAGAATTTTGTTCGCGAATTGTCACAGATGATGAGATATGGGTCTATCATCAGGATCGTCGCACTAAATAAGGATAGATTCAGTGGGCCCATAAGGTTTTTCCGTCACAAAAAAGGTCAACACTCAATCTTCTGCTGAAACATTCATGGCAACCATGAATGTGGAAGGTGTTTTGCTAGTTGAGTACATATAGAAAGGGACTATGGGAATACCGTTTAGTTAATAATTAATAACCATTAACTTTGCACGACTTACCTGAACTTTACAGCATGGTAAGAGAATATGAACTAATGATCATTAAAGTATCAACTTGCATAATTTGTTTTTACAATCTTGATCATAACATACTTGTTGCTTTGGTTATTAAAAAGATCGTACTAAACACTTCCTTGAATTTTTGGAAAACTATAATTAATGTTTATTCTTATATCTACATCTACCTACGCATTTTATTACATGCCTATGAGACATGCTTAATACGGCACGATTAAATTAATCAGACCTTTTTTGTGATATTAGGTTTCGTTTAAATGTGGTCAACTGTTTCTTTCATTTTTCTTCGCCTTTTTCCTAAATCTTTTACTTCAATTTGTTCTTATTTACCTCGACAGTTGAACATAATTTTAGATTACTTTGTTTTTGAAAGATTGTCTTTATTCGTAAGGCGAAAAGCAACAATTACCAGATATTAATTGTTAGGTTGTCTTGAAACATTAGAACACCACTGAATTATATCTGAAGAAAAACATTTATTTTAAACACGCTCCCAAGAGGAGTAAATGGCATGCGATCCATAATGTTTGCCCAAAAATAACTACTATCCATTTTACTACTATCAATAACTGAATCTGCTTTCTTCCCATTAATTTAATGACTTTTTTCTCTTATCCTATACGAAATATAGGTAAAAGAGAACGCATCGTTTTCGTCCACAATTTTTGTTGTCGACATTTTAGTGGGAATATACGTCTTCGGGTACCTTGAGTCCGAAGATCATATTTTTAGAAATTGGTCTGTGTGTCTGTGTTTGTGTCTATGCTTGTGCGTGTGCGTGTGCGTGTGCGCGCGCGCGTATGTGTGTGTGTGTGTATCTTTGTAGCTATCCGGACACGTAACTGAAACAATTTGATTAAAATGGGATAACCGGAAGTGCCACTTTGCCCTTGTTATTTTTCGGATTTTCGCGGTTTTCTCGAAATCGGCTCAAACGGTTTTTTAAGCGTATTGTATTTATTAGCCATTTAATGGTCTTTCATATAACCTAAGGGGTTTCTTAGAAAATTTTATGTAAATCCAGTAACAGGGAGTATTTTTACCGTTAACTATGAATAAATAACTATGACACTAGCAATCCTACCTACATCAAAATTTATATTTAAGATCACGTATGCAAAATCAACGATTTAGTTAAAATCGAATAACCGGAAGTGCCACTTTATTTGTCATTTTTAAATATTTTCTGAGTTTTTGGTTTTTCGCGATTTTCTTGAAATCGGTTGTAACGATATTTTAAGCTTAGTATTTCTTATCCAATAAATTTCATTTTATATGATCTAAGTGGTGTCTCTAAAGCATTAATTGTGTACTACATATTTTAAAAACTAAACGTCGCAATAAAATGAAATTTTATATTTAAGTTTAATACTTTCCTGACGTAACCTAATAAGAATGTCGTTAATTTTTAGGTCTTTTGCGATATTCTCGAAAAGGTTTCAAACAATTTTTTTCAGATTTATCGCATTTCTTATTGATATTATGCTTTATTGCGCGAACTAATTGGTTTCTTTGTGAAAATTTTTTAGGCGAGTCATCGAGGAAATTTTTTGGGGCTAAGCAGCGTTTTGCTTGCGCAGTAATTTGGATGGGTAACCGTTGCAATTATCGTTCCCAAAATAAACGTAAATAATATTTTAATCATTTTAATCATTTGTGGACATTATTTGCATAGTTATGATTCGCAAAAGAAAGTGGTGTATATTTTTTATTTTGTTTTTGCAGAATACGCGAAAGTTATCGAGTAAATAATTTCTTTTACAACATGAATCGAGTACATTGCCGCAGATAATTAAATGGAAGCCAGCTTAGCGGGTGGGTTGCGCGTTGTCCGGAAAACGATAACGTTATTTAATTGCTTACCTGATATAAATCTTGTAATCATCACAGTCGATGCGCGATAAATTTTTGTAAAATAATCTTGGTGGAGCAAAATCAAAAACCTACGCTAATAATGTTTAATAATTATTATTTATAAGAAATAGTACTCAACAACGGAGACGCAACTGGACTATCCCAGTATGAAATCAGTTATAAAGATTTCATAACACCTATTACCCAAATAAAATACCTAGAAATTATGCTTACTAAAATTATCATTCCTGAAATGTTAAAACCGCTTATATATTTTACTCAAATAAAAGACAATAACAGTAAACAAAGCGATGCATTGTAATAAAAAGTGGCAAATCACACAATTAAAACAATTTACACATTTATACTTAATTTCTAATTATTATTATTATTACGGTTGACTAACGAAGTGGTCGATTTATCATTTAGCTCTAAAAGTAACAAACAAAAGTAATTTTTAGCATAAAGGGCAAAGCAAGTAATAAACTTATTACAATCAAATTCTATAACCGAACGGCATTTTACTTCCTCGCGAAACTTTAAGACGTGTGAAATTAGTTAGTCGACATTTATAAGTTTTTTTTATTATGCAAAATTATTTATTTTACCGTAAGCGTCCTTTTGCAACACTTTTGCAAGCGTTACAGATGATTTAGAAGAGGTCCGATATCCAAAACCAAAAGGGTGAATAAATTGTTACTCTACCTTATCAATAATTTCTGCAATTCGACAATAACGGGCTAGAAGATATCGTAATATTAGAGCCCCCAAACAACCAAATTTGAAAAAAATGACAATTGTTGGTGATCCTTAAATTCGTTGGAGTAGGGATTCTAAAATTCTGCACTAAATCTGCACGTTCACAAAAATGTTGACAGCTTTTAATAATATTTAAGCAAAATAGTAGAGCATTGCATCATTTTTGTTCAACCTATAAATTAATTTTGGCATTAGTTAGTTAAGAACTGTTTTAATATTGATTTTGATATAAAAACTGCATCAGCAGTATGAGGCAACTGGTGTACTACTCCTGAATCTTTTAATTAAGAGCAACTTCACAGTATTAAGGGAAGACAGGAGACTAAGAGTGTCTTTACCCTTGACTGTATAATGCCCCGCAGCTAAATCTGAGAATTATATTACAAGCTTTTATTTAAATCAACAATTCAGAAACGTTTGCGTTGTTGTGAAGAATTAGAATGCCGTTCTTAAATAAATTTTAATGTTTTCGTGTATAGCACGATCTAGTTTCTTAAGTGTGATAGAATAGGAAGTGGTTATGATTCTTATACTTTCTTTTACCGTTGCCATAGGTTTGCCTGCAGACGCTTGTACGTTTTAGAGGGGGAACTCTTATAAAACGAATGTATCGATTCCCACTTGGTTTCAAGATCCTAACAATGGAGCTAGGTTTCATCTCCCGTCACTATTTTGCAAAACATGCCTGGATCTTTTTTCAGTAAATCCCATATTTCAGGAGTCAAAAGACCTGAGATCTATTTGGCTGACACCTTGCTCGTTTCAATTTTTATGGAAATTATGTAGGGCACTTGGTTCAAATATCTTCAACGCTGTAGCGATTTCTGGTACCTTCAAGCATCGATTTTCAAGAACTATCAACCTACCTTTAGTTGCTGTTTCTGACTGTTCTGGCCTTGGATAATCTTTTATTGATTCACGACCGCAGACTCTGTCCATTCTCATCATACACGTCAATGTTCTTTCGTGTATAATTTTCAGTTCACGACCTTCCGAAGTTAAGAATTTTATTACGCTTTGATGTTCAAATTTAACTGAACTATGTTTAGCGATTAACTAATACACAAAAAGCCAACGATGTGTCATAAATGGATGAAGTTCTGTACAATGAGTATTAAAACTAGTGTATTAGGATACAATGACGTTTGCTGTAATATTAAATTATTTTCATGGATAAATAGATTATTAGTGCCCCTCCTATATTAATCAATATATTTTACTTTCTAAATCTAAACTACATAAAATATTTAACTTGGTATTTTGTTTCAGAAAACGTTTGGAGATGAATGCATCTTCAATGAAATGATCGAGCAACATCACTACAACATTTATTCCTCCACCAAATATTCCAATGAAAGAAGAACATTATATTTAGCATTAAATCGCAAAGGACAGCCACGAAAAGTGATGTTACGCGCTAATCAACCATTAGGACGACTTTCTTCCTATACGCGCGTTTTAACTCGTGCTGTAATCTCTGAAAGTGATGAAGAATTACATCCTATGCGACACCATTCCCATCTATGTACATCCTCTACCTCTATTCCTACAACTCGTACGTCATTTTCTGTCGTTGATCCTATAACAGACTCTTTGCGATGCCGAAAACGTAAAAAGAAAAAGAAGAAGAAAAGAAAATGTGTCGACGGTGAAGTTGAAAGTGATTTGTGTAATAAAAAACAGGCCGTGCTGGTTAATCGAAAAACACAAGTTAGGTTAAATAGTAGTATTAGTACTAGAAAGTGCGAATCCGAAGACAGTGACGAGTGCCAAAGAGTAGAAGTGACTGAGAGAAAAAGACATAAAGCTAAACTTGGTGATAAAAATACGTTAAGTGGTGTAAAAAAACGAAAGAAATACCAAAAGGTAGTTCGTAATAAAAAAGCGCGTGTGATTACTACTACGGAATCTCTAATAACCGATGAGATTCCGTCAGATGAAGATTATGCCATGGAAACGACCACCATGTGGGAATGGGAAGATTCCACTGTAACTGCAATTGAATCTTCTACTCCACGCCTTGACTGACTCACCCTTGTCTCGCGAGCTCATCGTATCCCTCTCCATTATTTATTTCTACTATTTATTGTATTCTACAAATTGTAAATAATTGTCTATATAATTGAATATACCTCGTCGTTAGATAATTGTTTTTAATTTGAAATCTTAATACGATGGGTTTAAATTTGAAATTCAAAAATTTTTCAGTTTTTACAATATTAATATATAGTTTAACTTAACAAATTTAAACTCACCGATGTCTCACTTTGAAACAGCATAAAATTTACAGAAAGCACCAACCTGGCAGCTGCTGAGCTTACATTGTGTACCGAGTTTCTCTTCCAGATTTTCTCTACAGAAAACGACGTTTCTAATAAGAAAATAAATATAGTGTTTAAATAACTGGTTTAACTAGAATGTCCAGTTTACTATTTCAACATAAAGCGGTGGGAAAGAGAGTCTAGAATCGTTGGAAAATTAAGTCAAAAGTTAGTAAAAAGTGAGGAAGTAAAATTCAAAGAATTATATACATTATGTACTTATTCTTGTTAACTATGAATATTGTGCAAAAATTCAACTAACCGTAAATGACGGAAGAATTTGATAGATTAAAACCAAGATGCGCTAAGTAGGTGTTAAAAACATGATTTGAGCGTTAGATAGATTTTAATTCTTCATTTTCAAATAATGGCGACATTTAAATTACTAGGTGTATTATAATAGAAGAAAAATTGTCTTGGTTATATCAGTTTTTTTGCCAGTTTTTCAATCCATTGAAATTCGCTCTGCTTTTGCCGACCCACCGTTACAAATTGTACAGCGATTTGTTCATTCTTTGATAAAATCAGCACCCATTTTGTAAATAACTTGTACCCACCTTCTTCATAGTCTAAAAAACATAAGGTGCCTTCAATCAGTCTAAAGTATGAAGGTTGTCCAAACTAGTATTTATCTATTGTCTTGTACTAAGGGTAAGATTTACATACTGAAAACTTTCTGTTTTATAAAATATTTAATAAAGGAAGGACGCTTAGTGGCTACAAAATACATATTTCTGAAATCAAGCTCTTCCAGTAATGGTGGTTATGCAACTCTATGATCACCCTACGCATCAAGGTACAACTGTTTCCTTGCTTTTTGATTACACTGCTTTTTTTCATTCAGTTAATATTGCTTTAACCAAAATGTTTTCCAGGCCACTCTCTATCCATCACTGATCTATTCTTGTGAAAGCAGCTGTTACATGCCACTTAAAGGCTGCGATAATTTTTACAATTATAAAAAATTTAACCTAAAATTTGACTACCTTATTACAGAATATCACAGTGGCTAATGTTTTCATGTTTATATATATATATATATATATATATATATATATATACAGGGTGTGTACTAAACATGTGGCAAAAATTCGTTGATTATTTTAAGATTTTTTGCCCTTAGACGATTTTTGGTAGGACGCTTTGCTTCGAAAATACATGGCGATAAAAGTTTTTAGAACAAAAACAATACCTTATTAATAATATATCACATGTAAAGTCTTAATCTACAAAAACTGCTAAATGTGACTGGTACCAGCTGGGATGCATGCATCTAATCTTTTCCTCATCGACTGCCGAACTCTTTGAAAAACACCAAGATTGTGTCCTATGGCATTACACCTATCCATGATTCGATTTTTCAAATCGTCTTAACTTTCCATTGAAATAGTGTGCACCATTGTCTTTAAATGGCCCCATAGGAAAAAATTTAAGGGATTTAGGTCTGGAGATTGAGCAAGCCATAAATGGGGCCCACCTCGACCAATACAGCGACCTCCATATATTGAGTTTAAAAACTCACCAGCTACCACACCAAAATGTGTTGGCGCATTATCGTGCATAAGCCATATTTTTCTCGTTGCCAATGGTTCATCATCTAAAAACCCAAGTAGTGTTTCTTTCAAAAGATGTCGATATACCTCACCGGTAAGTCTTCCTGGTAGAAATACCTGTCCAATTAGCCAGTGGCCTACAATTCGAACACAAATGTTTAGTGAAAATTGATGTTGAAAACGATCTTCAAGTACCTCACGTGGGTTTTTACAGCCCCCACATGATTATTATGGAAGTTCCTAATTGCACTTCTGGAGAAATTTACTTTATCGGTAAAAAGAATCAGCGCTAATAGTTGAGGGATATATACCAAAGTATGCAGAAGCTATTGACAAAACGCAAGACGTTGAGGAAAATCATCAGGAGTAAGTGTCTGAACGTACTGAATATGGTATGGATACAAGCAGTTTCGGTTCAAAATTTTCCTCCGTCCCATTATTTACATTCAAAGCATATGCTATTTTTCAAGTAGAAGTACCTGCATCTTTCTCTACCATATTCAGTACATTTTCTTCCAATTCTACCGTTGTTACAACATTTGACCTTTCTGGCCCTTCATTTCGTTTAAATATATTTCTTTCGTGAAGACGTTGATGGATACTTTAAAAAGTTTTCTATCAACAACCTGAGGAGTAGGAAATCGTTCACTATACAACTGGTTAGCTTTTAACGAATTCCCGTTGGCAAATCTGTACATTGAATGCTTATCAGTCATCTCATCGTTTGTATAGCGATTCATATTAGAGAGCTTCACTAACAAAACATACAACTATATCAAACAAAAATATGTGAGGCAATCAATTTTGATAATTATCAATTATAGAAAATAACAAACAACTATGGAAAAGTAATAGACAACCTATGAAATGAAATTAATGTAATATAAATAATTACAATATTTTCTTTCAAAAATCTTTTATCGCCCTATATCTTCTAAACAAAGTGTTCTACCGAAAATCATCTAAGGACAAAAAACCTTAAAATAATCCCGGGAATAACCACCGGAATTTTTGCCGCATTTCGGTATTGTTTTTTTCAAAAACTTTTATCGAAACAATGTGTCCTTCCGAAAATCATCTAAGGGTAAAAAACCTTAAAATAGCCCAAGGAATATACCCCAAACGTTTAGTACACACCCTTTATTTAATAACTTGAAAACGGAATAAGATATGGGGTTTTCGCCATCTACTTCAATAGTAAAGGGGCTATATTTTACCTGAGTTTTAAATTATTTTCAACTTCAAAATCTTAAATGGCCACATACCTCATGTGGCACAAAAAATAAAAGTTATCTATGCATGTAAAAAGATCGGCAATTGAACGCAGTGTTTTAAAATTTTGATCGAATAAAGTATTTATAACTTGAAAATGGAATGTCAAAATGCACATTACCCGGAGATCACTAGAAAGAGATGGGAAAAAACAAAAAACAAGACGTTAACATTTGAAAAGTTTTGTAGAACGTTTAAACCTTATCATGTTTTTGAGAAATCTCTTGGCGATTAATTAGTGCTAGAGGTTTTGCTGTAAAATGTACACGAAAAACGAGAAAGTAAATATGATTTTCATTTTTGCTGCTCAAAATGAATGTACAAGCAAGATTATTTAAATAGGAACGCATATAATAGATGCTTTTGTAAATGTGAATCTTTCCTGACGCATAAGACTCTTTCAAAGAAGGAGAAGTATTGAAGGCTATTTAATGCAAATATGGCTATCGAATTAAATACAAGCGGCACAGTTAATTGTTTTGTAAACATACAAAATCAACATTGCAATAGAAATGAACTAAAAACACTTATAAACGTAATCCAACTGGCATTTTCATTTTTATAAGTCGTTTGTAATTAATCTTGCAACGTTGAACTAATAAGAAGGTAGTATGAAAACTTAACTCGGCGGTCCTATTTAAATTGGCGAAATAATGCTTACACAGATTATATAAATTCAAAATATTGCAGTTATTGGGAGAATTTTTATTTTGTACATTGTTAGATTCTTAGATCAGAATCTTCAAATGATTCTAATACGTGAAGAAAGATTTAAGTTTGTAATCAGAGTATAAAATAATATTTACTAAATATCGTTAACACACCAATCGCGTCTCGTAAAATATTAACCCATGCCTAAGTAAAACTCTGTTCAGATGGTTAATCATTTGTAAGTCCATGAACTTTAAAGATAACTATAACTTATGATACATCGTTGAAATTAGAAAAAAATAGACTTTAATTTGACGTTGAACTCGGTTATATATTTCATTAGAAAATATAGAACAGCTGAAAATCGATAGATATTGTTTATCAGTTTTATCGCATCAAATATTTTTATTGATTTCAAGATAAATAGAATTAGAATTTGGAAGAGATTGGCTTTTACTTCATATCTAGTAGATTATGAGAAATTGGTTTCGCAACAAATTCGATACGTACTCCTCGCAAGCAAATTGTTTGTCAGTTTTAACCAACTTCGTAGAGTTGTAAATTCATTATATCTCCCATCTTACACTCTGCATATATCTCTCAAAATTCAAGAATAAACAATATTGCACTGTATCTAGCCCCTTTTACCAGAGTCACCTTTTAAGTAGTCGCCTTGGCAATATACATACAGATTCCAGCATTTCCATCGCTTTTGGATTTATTCTTTGTATCCGATTTTTTCTCCTTCAACTTGGGGAAATGAAAAGTTATATATAACTGTCATGCGCGTATGGAGAATGAAGAACAAGTACTAAATTTTTTCGCCAAGCGAAAGTGTCCTCTGGACATTTTCTCCACACATGCATTTACGTTTCACGAACTGAACACTTACTATTGAATTAATAGGAGAAATTTCTTATGCATAGTATCGAGTTTTGGCGACTTGCTCATGTTTGTTGACATCCGACCTGAATTATTGAATGAGTCATATGTTTGTATGTGACTTGAAACATTATGACTAAATGCGTATCTTAATTATCTGCTAGTTTCTGAAACAACTCACCTTAGTTTAAAACAGACCGTAAACACACGATAATCTTTCGCGTTCTCCATCCCATTCGCAATGTACAAAAAACAATAATGTCCAATATTAAATGTATCTACTTAGGTGACAGTCGCAGTACTTACACGTATACACACCCGCATACGCGTACACCCGTACCCGTGCACGCGCACACGCACACGCACGCGCACACGCATAGACGCACACGTACCCGCGCGCGCGTACACAGATATAGTATTGGATTATTGAAATAATCATTCATGATTTATATAGGGTGCGGCAGAAATATCTCTCGGTAGTGAAATGTTAACATCTTTTTATCAAGTTTCAAAAATAATATCTTCAAAATGTCGACCTTCACTTTTTATACACCTCAGAAGTCTCACTCTGAAGTTCCGCATTTAAGAGGTTGTTATTGCAATTTGATGTCGACTAGCAGCTTTTAGTTCATTAAATGTGTTTAGGAGCACTCAGAAAAGGAAGTTACACTTGTTAGAACTATAGATCCTGTATTCCAAGCTCCCTGAATTTCGGTTCCAGGAAGTTGCGTAAAGAGATGAAGCTACTGTAACTGTTTGTTGTTCCGCCTTAAAAAATTATTGACTTGTTACTCCAAAAGTTTGCTCAGAGACCTCTTTTGAAGTTGTCTAGAATTATTCTCCGCCAATTACTGAAAAGTCTGTTTGTTAACATATTCTGATAGATGAAAGTAAGCTTCGTCACTTGAAAGCACAACAGAGTTTTGCTGAATACTTGCAGGATCCAATCCTGTTCGTTGAATTTTTGTACAGGCTTCATTTTAAACGAATCGAACTTTATGTCTTTGCATAAAATTCTCTGCACACTTCGATCAGATACTTCCATAATGGCAGTATACTTACGAACGGAATATTGTGGTGTTCGAATGCTACAAAGTCTACCAAGCCATTTATTTTTTAAATCCAAACCTGTAGTTCTAAAATTTACCACCTATAACGACATTGGGATAATAGCGTATCAACCTAGCTTAATGTTCATATGAAATAATCGCTATAGTGTGGTAATAGAATCGGAATTTCTTGAAACAAGTTTTAATCACAAAAGACGATACTCACCATTCTATGCCATGATGGCGACTGAAATGAAAAAGCAGGTACTACTCATGTACACAGTTGTAACCTACTCTGCACCATTTTGCGCATGAGCTCTGAGTTTGGTAAATCCGAGAGTACTTCAGGAGGAGGTTTCAAACGTGGTATTTGGATGATATAATTTCTAAAACGAGATAGAAGGAATGGTAAACACTGTTCTTTCGGCTAGTAAAATAAAAGTTTGAATAACATGTATACAGTGCTTATTTAATTTACGGGAAATATTTCTGCCACATCCTGTATATTTGAATTTTATTGTATTAGTATATTAATTTAACTAGTGTGTACAATAAAATAGGTAGTAATATGTTACAGTCTCTTAAAATTGTACATGTATTAACTTTAATTTCAGAAAGTAACATGCTTAATGGTTATTAAATTTTATAATATTAAAAAGGAAAATTACATACAAACAACTTACGGATTCATAGTCGAAATAACAGAACAAATTCATCGAATTGAATTAAATTACTGGAACTGTTAACAAAATTAGCATATTCAGTTAAAATTTTTGGTAGTAATACCTATACTTATACATACATAGTTCATTTTAAAAATATTAAAATTTTTATAAGTATAAGTTGGGCCTAAATGTGTTGGATAAAACTTCTATGAAGAAAAATAAGTTATCATTCGACTTCCGATATGAGAATGAAATAACTACAATTGATATCGATAAATTTTCACTTTTTAGAAACGTATTTCCTATTGATTTTAGATAATTGTCGAAATATAGAAGAAAAATATAGTCTTGTCGTATCTTTTCACAAATTTCATAGCTCTATTGAAAATAAAATTCAGATATCTATGTTTATAGTAAATCTAAATAAAGTATATCTATCTAAGTAAAGTATAACTGCACAGGTGTGGATAAAAAACCCGTAACAATAAATATTTCTTAGAAAATACGTATATAAAAATGCCTTAACTAAATAAAATAAATCAAACCGCTCACTGCGCTGCTCACCTTAGTCATTTAAGCAAGAGTTCTTCATCAAGGCCATGGTTATAAATCATATTTTGGTTCACCAATACAATTAAAACATGTTTGTAGAATTATAAATTTACTATAAATCAATTTTTTTACATAAATTGTATACTTGTAGTAACTGTATAAAATTAGGAAATTTAATATAAGTATGTAAAATAAATTATTAAAATGTTTTTTCCTATGTGAGATCTCATATTACAAAAATCAATAATTAAAGAGGTTTAAATATAAGTTAATTCATTCAGATTTAAATAAAGCATCTAAAACTTTATATAAAATAAAAGTTCGTCTACGCCATTTTGAGTAATATGATATAACAACCAAAATTACTTAAAATTATTTTAATCAAATATATTTTCAATTCAAGTGAATACAGAAAAATGTATCTATGTAAAAACAAAATACATCCGTGGTGAACACTAAATCAAAATAGTTATTAAATATGTTCTATAGACGTATCTTTTGTTTAACGTTAATTATACATTGACCCAGAGACCAGAAATCAGCTGTTTGAAGGAAACATTTTGCTGGCCTAGATAGTTCTAGGAGCTCAACACTTAAGTTTTTCCCATAAAGATTAAATAATCTCCAAAATCATCTTCTGGGTCACCTCATTATCAAAAAATATACTAACAGAACTTAATATAGGTTTTATAAAGGAATGTTAACACCCATCAGGAGTTCAAAATCAAATATTGAATTTTGGAATAATAATTATATAGTAGTTTAAATAACTACGCGACACGTTCTTACAAACGGCAAACAAAATAATACACCAGTAAACAAACCAAATAACTTTAAATTTGAATCAATGGATTTGATTACAAAACTGCAATGCAAGCACTCAAAATGCTGGTTCAGACATATTTAAGACCGAAAGTGCAAATCGGATACCTGAAATACGCCTACTCTGTCTAACGAAATTTTAACTAGAAGAAACGCAAACCACTTAATATTTTGTAATTAAATGAAAACTTTCTCTTTTTCACTTATTTCAAAAATAGCTAAACTAATATCCAGCGCAGAAATAAATCACAAATTATGTCATGATTGATATCAGCTTTTAGAATGCGTTGGAATTAGTAATTAAACAAAAATTGTTGACAAATTTTTCAAAACATTGAAGTTTAACTTTGTTACAAGGTCATTTTCAAACAGCTTAACAAAATTATTTATCTAACATATGAAGGTCAATCATTTAAAAATCGCACACATTGTGGAAAAGTACATTAACCTTGAGTCAGACATATGTAGTCGCAGCATCTGTTGAGAGACACGTCCCACTGTGGAACGAGATGAAAAATGCCGCTGTGAAAGAAATCGTGAGTTTCTGTGGATACCATTATTGAACTGTGTCCATTGTGAACCGTTGGCCTTTGAGGACATGTTTTATTTCACTAAAAACGTAAAAATCTTACGCCACATGTCACAGCTTATGGGGGAGCACTTTCTACTTGAATTTCTGTAATGTGGGATGTACAAAATTGGGGAAGTGTGGAATCTAGCATTGGCGAAAAGCAAATGCGCCATAAAATTAACTAAAGGTTTTGATTATTCTTCATCTGGCACAGAGAGTGAAAATTAGAAGCATCCGTGTGACGATGATTCTGATGACAACGTAGAATGCCTAGAAGATAACTGTTTAGTGTGTACGAGAAAGATGGTGAAATATGGTTTCGTTACACAGTTTGTGGCTTGTGTGTAGCATAACAGGCCGAATTGAAAGTAAGGAATTTGACAAATTCGTGAGTATTCAACCACGGCCGGCAAAGCTACAGTGGAACGAAGCGGGGTTTATCAGTACTTTCGAGGTTGAGCACTGCAGGGTTACGTCAATTACAATTTAGCACTAAACAAGATTATAAAATTTAATCAGAACTTCATGACACACTTACAACATCGAAATAAGTTATAGACAATCAAAATTGGTCAAAATAGGCCTTAATTCTAAAAACATAAAACATTGGTTAATGGGAAAGAGGTTCGCAATTTTATTATGCAAAAATCAGATCACCCTTTAGGCCCGAAGCGGTTATTTAGAATTAACTTGTAATTAATGAAGCTCTTTTACGTCAACGACATCATAACAAAAATTAAAATATACGCTAAACATAAAATTTTTGAGCACGTAGCGTTCTATACTGTTATAACTTTATAAAACAAGGTAAATTAATAAAATACAATTATTACTTTATTCAATAATTAATTTTAACAAATTATAGTTACTATTGCAAATTTAGAACGTAAAGAGAATTGACTTTGCAATTTTATATAGTTTTTAATTCATTTGTTTCGCAAGAGTTCAAATCGGGAATCGATGTCCCTTATTTAATTACGTTACTAACTGGAATTATTCAGTCTTTTGGACACGCCAAACGAATATCGCAGGTCCCTACTGGATACATAAAAGAAACACAGAAAAAGACTTACAATTACGATGTTGTTTAAGATCGGGAAACGTGTTATACATGTCAATTTTTCTTTAAAGACCAAAACGGGTAGAAATCATACGGAAATACAATTACCTTCAATCATGTCGAATGACCAATCCTAAATATTTTGGAAATTTTGCCTCAGCGGCTGTGCTAATAGGCAGATGCTTAAGATTTTTGACACCGATAATTTGCGAATAGCTAAAACAAAATACACTCCCGACAAAGACTAAAACTAGCTTCCCATGTTACTTTTGAATTTTTAACTTCAGCTTCAAAACTGCCCGAGTTTTTACACTTGCGATTTACTGCTCTGATTCTTAATTAATGTCCTGATTCCGTCCTTCCTACGGAATTAAAGTTTATCCCGCTTCTAATATGATGCCATTCGTCCACGAGACGCGTGTATTGTTATTATTTCGGCGTTATTCCTATAGCAACCCAATTATTTATTAAGCGGAGTTTAAATGCTACCTTATACACTAATTCTTTGTACGCTCTTTTCTGTTATTTCCAAGCGAAGTCTGACTTCTATCTGACTTTGATACGTGTATTTACTTAAGGCTAGAACAATTTAAAATTAGCAAACGCTGATTTCAAAACCTATAAAATGATTCTTGAAAAACACTATACGAAGTGTACTAAATTAGTTTCTATTTTTAACTTATTTATACTTTGGAAAATTTAATTTTAGATGTTATTTTATATTTATCCTTACCCTATTAAAACTTATTTTAATAAATTATATACATGGCGATGTATAAATAATATACCGTGACTTATACTTCATTTCGAAATAACAGCAAACGCTGACAAATTGTTGGGAAAATCCTGAAAATCACACCTGTGAGAAAAGAAAATAAACAATGTTCTCGGTTAATTGTTAAATACTATATGATTACCCAGTTTTTGTCGATTTTGTAGTATCTTTAACTAAATATTTCAAATTCAAACAAAATAGAAACAATCGAATTTAAGTCTTATATTATTTCAGATATAAATATAATGCGAAATACAATGACTAGTATTATTCGATATGTATAGGTAATTCCGGTCAATGCTGTGTTTTAAGTTTTATTTTTTTTAAGGAACTTAATATTTGTATACTGGTATTTGTGTTTACCATATAGATAGATAAATACTCATAATATAACACATCAGCGTTTTATTTTTAATTCAAAAATTATAGCGGCAATAACTAATACTGCTTAAATGATCGTCATTTTCCCCGGTTCCCCTAATAATGTATATTGCTGTATATGTAATTCATAATGTTAAATTTGTAACGCCGCCATCTTGATTAGTCAATTTGGAACAACTTTACCTGTTTAGGGCGCTTCCTGTGTATATAATTTATTTGCTTACTGTGTATACATAATAATATATATTGCTGCATATTTCATAATGATAAATTTGTAAAATTTGACGTTTTTAATACATATGTATACACAGCATGCCAACGCCGCCATTATCGTTGGTCAATTTGGACACAACTTTAAGTATTTAGGGCGCTTTCTTAGTATCTCTATTCGTTGGTCTTATCATAACTACAAGTTGTAGGTGTTACTGCGCACAAACCATTGAAGTGGTTTTAAACTTATTTGTTTTAATTAAAGTAAGGGATAAAGTGCAGTATGTAACATAGTTGGCAAGGTCAGAGGAAATCATAGTTTTTAAATATTAATTAATTTTAAAGTAGCAAATTATCATGTTTTGTATATTTTAATTAGTAGGTTTATTTACTGCAGCTAAACATTAACACCAGATTGTATAAATATGTGCAAGTATGTATATTGTTAAAATCATTATTTGTGTATACTTGTTACTATAGATAACAACAGTATTGTAACATGTATGTAGTTGTGTCACCCCTGTACTTAACATAAAAATGATGTCATAATCTGTGCACTTATGAATGTTTATTTCAATTGCTAAAGTAGATGAAAAGAAATTAATCCATACCAGCGCAACTTTCTTAAAAAAGAAGCTTTATAGTTGGTATATAAATATACAACACGTACCTCTTGGTCTAACATAAGAAATACTATTAAAAGCGGGAATATCGTATGATTCTCAAGTCTGCTTTTAGCTCATTCTGCTTCCGCATTATTTTTCATTACAACATAATTACTTTACTCAAAATTATAATACTTCTTATATTTTAGACGATCAGCTGTGCTTTTGCAGATAAAAATAAAATTTGTAGTACGTTCATATTTGTAACTGTCTGGAAAATGTCTTCTGTTATATCAAGAGGAAACGAAACCATATATATTCATTCTTACGTATTTACTAATGAAATTAGCTATGCAAAAAGATTCAATATAAATTTAATAAAACGTTTATGAAAATAATGAATTATGTAATATTTTTGGAAAAGAACCCGAAAATCCTGGTGAATCCGGAAATAATTTATAATGATACATGACCACCTCCAATATAAACAGAAACTATATAATAAAAATGGAGATAAATTGAGTGCCTAACTAAGACGCAAGAGATGTAATTACCAAAAATTAAAAAATAATTCCATTTGTATATTTTTAAACGTCCATAGCTATCCTTATATAAATAATTTCCTATATAGAACAGTCTTTGTTTCAAAACTGTCTTTAACCTTTAAATAGTGTTGAGCTGCCAATATTTTAAACAAGCAAGCCGCTTTATATCTCTGACAATAAGACAATTATATATATATAAACTACACTCAGCTTATATTTTACCTAACGTTATATAAGTCATAAAACGTTTACAATATTTCTACACTGTAATATAAAACAAATGATTTTAACTACCTACTTTGAGGTTCTTTTCTATTCAGCATTTTCTTGTTAACTTTCATAGCTAGTTCACATGGGTAATCGTTAGCCGTATTAAATTGAAACAAATTGCAAAATACAGGGTGTATCTCAATACGTGTATAAAATCTAAATTTGTAGAATAGTGCTTTATCGCCATTAATAAATATAGATGTTCTTAATTGTTTAATTTTAACTTATTCCGAACATGTTCAACAATTATAACTAACCTTGAATAGATTCAATGATTTGAGCGGCAACCTATATATCGTGTGTACCTTTAGAAGCAAATAATGCAGCTAAATCTGAGAATGTTGTTTATATATATATATGTATTAAAAGTGGCTCAATATTTTTAACATTTATTATTTGCGTAAAACCATTATAGATACACTACAATAATGAACGGTACTCCTCTAGAGTGATCAGTGAATATGTTCGATAAGTACTACGTTTGCTGCGTCGCTTCATTAGGTCTGTTGGTAACGTTATCATCTAAATAAACAATACAGCGAACAATACATTTCTAACTGTTTGAGTAGGAAAACTCAGATAGTTTCTACCCGTTGTTTCAAATGTATCAACGATCTCTGAAAAGGAGTGTTCACTTAATTGTGAACAGGTATACCTTTATGCGTATATTTCCTATGCATTTATATTTGTGGATTAAAATCCAGATTAAAGATAACAAAACCAAATTATTTATTAAAAACAATAAGATGTCATACTCTATAAAGATATAAAAATAAAATATACAATAAAACAATTAGGCGCTGTTAACTTTAATGATATTAATTAAAGTGCTGTAAGCGTATAGCTCTTCAAATAAATAAATCAAAACAAAATAAATTTACAAATTTCCAATTCAATCAGTTTTTAGTTTAGGGAATGAATCAAGACTTAAATTCTCTACTATCTTTGTTTAAATGTTAATTAAACTTTGGTTTTCAGTGTAATTCGTGGTCTCTTCGAATTAATTGATTTTTCCAAGCAAGGGCTCGCAATAAGGAATTTATGTGCGTTACGGTTTTACTTGAATGTAATTAACTGAATTTATCTTCAAATTGGTATTCGGATTAAATTGTGTGTGACTTGAAATCAACAGTTCTACGTTGGACTCCCTTATGCTTCTTTAATTGATAACGCGAGAACTGTTTATCAGCTGCTTTTGCTATACGTTCGTAGCACTAATTTGCACTTAGGACTCGTCATCGCTAAAGGATTGCTTACACGAAAAGACGTCGAGTCTGTAGGAGTTGGTCCTTATATAACCTATGGCGTTTCTATAACAACTGATTTGTAAAATGTGTCTTTACCACTCGCGCAAGTTCATTTCAAAACTATTTCTATTTAACTCCACTGTTTAAAAACATTATTTGCCAAGTCTTGTTCAAATCCCTCTTTTATAAAATTAACTTTGTCAGTTTCCTTTACATAACTATTTAAATGGGTCTTAAGATTTACATTGACATGTTTTTAACTAAGAGAAGGGCTTTTCTATTTATATTTTAGTTTTATAAATTCTTTTGAAATTTATGCAAGTGTTCATTTTTATGAATGCAGTTTTAAGGAAATTTCTCTGATTTTTATTTTTAAAATACGAAAATATTTGCATATGTTAATTACACTTATTAATTAAAGATTTGATTAATGTCTAGATGAACGGATGATTCTCATACATACATACGGCAATTACTGCATTCTTCCCTTATAAGGTTGACATCAAATTAACATAGACCTAGAACTGCAACAATCTTTTGCGTATTTTTGCTTAATGAAAAAATATTTCATGTCTGATACTTGGGGGGATAGCCGCCAAAATATAATGCGTCATATAACTTTTTTTTTCTTGGGAAGATGAGGTAAAATGCGAAGACTATTTTCTTTTCAAAGTCCGAAAGGCCTTCAAATAAAAATAAAATTGGAGAATAATATCGTTTTATTTACAAATGTTAGCTAAAATTTCAGGTCAGTTTTAATGGACTCGTTTATCATATAGTAGCACGAGCTTTCCTCATAGAGCGTTTCCGTATATTCATTCAGCTAACTCGTCATGTTGACCTGGAACTCTACGTTTATGTTGAATAGCTACCTTTCTAATCACTTGTTCATTTAAGTAAACAGATGCAAATCAATGACGGTTTCGTTTGAACTGTACATCAGAAGCCCGAACAGCTCTCTTTCTGAAGAAGCTTCCGCGTTGATATTGGAGTATGACGACGAGTGGTATAGAGGAGAGGAACAACACACCTCTTCGCTTGACATTCGTCCATGAACTCGATCAGCAGAACTTCTGTTTTCCACACTATTGGAAAGGAGCAAACCTGGCTGTGAATTCATTGTTTTGACTGCTCTAACGTTTTCTCGTTTTCCAAATGGATCTGTCTTATCTTCCATCACAATATAGTTATTCTAGCGATTGAAAACCATTAAGGCTAAGCCCAATCGCTGAGTTTTGTATTGGTCTGTGAGCATATTCTATACCCTAATTCACACAATTTGTTGTATCCAAAATTCTTTGTTATGACGCTATAGAGAGTTAACCTTGAAATTATTCGGAATTTCCTATACCCCTCCCACATTTTGCTGTTGCTCGTGAAATTTTGACTGCGCCCTTTACCTATTCTACGCTAAAAAATGAATAACGTCACGTATCCAACACTTGGTGGATGCGCCGTTATATTATACATGTTTATACATTCTCTACTCACCGAGAACTGAAAAACTAACGTAACCAATAAAGTGTACGCAAGGTTAAATTTTTGTATTACATCAAGTTTATATTTGTGGGCTTATCGAACCTATGAAAAAAGTAGCCCTCATAATTACACACATATTTTTGAGTAATTCGTTTACCCGCAGAAAAAGAAATGGCGTTCATGATGGGAAAAATTTACTACGAGTAAGGAACGTGTCAAGCTTTGACAAAATGTCAATGTCTCGCTTACTTTCGTAAGGTCACTTTTTAGGACAGAAAGTTATCGTCAGAACCACAGTAACCAAACTTGTTAACGAATCCACACGCGAAATTTTGGATGCGCCTATTTAAAGTGAAATCGATTAAATCGGTTATGGTTAACCGAGATGGGCGGGACCTTTTACAAACGATTGCACACTATTGCCTGATATTCGATTTCTGGATGTGAAGGGAAAAAAATTTAAAATTGTTGTCATAACTGATATTAAAGTTATGTTTTAAATATGTTCACCTCCGCATGCTTTTCTTTAAAAAAACAAATTTTGCATATAACAGAAGTCTATGTACCACAATAGATTTCATCGATTTCAATATAAATAGCGGTAATCGGATCTCCTTTTGCTTATTGCTTGATGTTTCACTTCTGGATTTGTTCGACATGCGACGTCCTTTTGTCCTAATGTACTTTATTGAAAATAGACGAAATTTTGACATTTTATCACGCGGTGTGTACATTAAAATTTTTATATTCGCGCGAGCAGTTACAATTTACGAGTATCAAAGTCCACATGCTCAACTGTATCAGCGCTCAAGGATCCTCAAAATCTATTGGTGACCCGTGTTTGTCCTGCTTGGTAAATATTCTCAGTGTGCAAACTGAATTGAAATAAATGAACAGTTGCTGGTCGATAATTGAAAAAAGCGTAGGAAGACATTTTTTATTTAAACCAATGCATTATAAATAATTACACATACACTATCTGCCTTGCACAGGTAGTTATTCTTTACGCCCTATAAGTACGAATCAAAGATTTGAAGAACAATTAACTCAATATAGTTATGATATCTTTACATTTATACAAATAATCTGATAATTATTTCAACAAAGAATTCTTGCGGTGATCATGCACAAATAAAATATATCAAATTTGAATTAGAACTATACAGTTCTGTATTAATTTTTACGAGGAAGCAGATCGTAATTTCTAAATTGACATCATAAAGATTACAATTTGCAAAACCAGCGACTTGCAAATACATGTAAATTAACAAACAATTTTTTATTAATTAAACTCATATAAAATGAGTAGTTCTTGAACACTAATATAATTTTATTCAGCAACTCCACCTTTGCCAAACAAAGATTCCAATTTGTTTACTGATTACATTTTTAAAAATTCCCTGACCTTTTCAGTTTTTTCAGTCATCATTATTGACCAAAATTTTTTTATGAGAAAACTGGTAGGTAAACATTTTAAAAGAAATTACACTTTTCACAAATAAAGAAAGTACTATATTTGTATATCTTGTACCAGATTTGATAATGGTTGAGGCACGGACGGCAGTCAGTTCAATCGCACTTCGTTTGACCACACATAATCTCTTTTATGCTCGTTAAAATTACGGGGTGGCGCACGAGATGATAAACTATTTGTTTTTCATATTTTGATTATACTGTAAGGAAACTAGCTAATTTTTTTACAATGTTTATTTATATTCACTAAAATTCTACAAGTAACTATGTACACTAATTTATTTTAAATATTTAATTATTTATTTTA
>JAHWXV010232713.1:0-16917 GCA_024586415.1 Phrixothrix hirtus | reverse complement strand
ACTTTTTTAAGAAAAGTTAAAATTGCCGAAACAATTGTCAATTTAAATAAAAAATATAAATTTGGGCGAAGACCTTTTAAATTATTAGATTAACTATATATTTTAATTAAGGACAGTTACAGAGAAAAGAATATTAAACATTAAAAGGTATCTAGGGCCGAAGCATGTGGAATTGAATATACACCGCATTTATGCGCGGTTATATAGCTCCAACAGTGCGTAAAACTAACACTCACAATCGGTGACAAATAGGCATGATGCGTATGCTACGTAATCACAATGTAACCGTAGGTAATTTTTATGATCGTGTACATCGAGCTTTAAACATTAAGATTTACGTCATTTTGCCATCTTCGTATTTAATTCAATTTTTGCTGTGTTTAAATTCAGGGGTAAATATTACATACCGAGTGTTCCAATTTATGTAAAGTAAAACCATATGATTTTCTGATTCCTTTTTCTTTACAATAACTACACAATTGTAGTGCATCACTTGATATTTAGTACAATCAGAAGGATTATGATTAATAGCTTCATCTTAGTTTTTAACTATCTGAGAAGAGAAATATCCCTGTCTTAGTCAGCTGCCAGCTATAATTTAGATCTTCTTGTCAATTTAGGTACATAATAGCACACACATCATAGTGTTAGAAGTCAAGTCAATTAAATTAAAGTACAATCTTGCAATTCCAAGACTTTTACTACTACGATCGTGGAATTGTTAAGTCAAATGTGCATAGGTAGCCTTAATCTCGCAAGACACATTAATTAACCTTTTGCTTGTGAAACACAAATTTACTGATATTATTATTATTGCATCTCTTGCGTTATTACGCTTTTTACCTGAATTTCTTACTTACCTTTCTCCATTTAAGTAGAATTTCCTTAGTTCCAGACTGTCGCTGTCGGTTTTGATTAGACGTAAGACGTACTAACAATGAAGATCTACCTATCTTTACTTTAGCAATCCCTCTGGCACCCTTAGTCCTTTCCTTATCCTAATAGTTCTGCAAATTTACATGCGGTAGGCCTGCCCAGAATTGGTGATTCACTTCCTCTCCAGAAACTACTAAGCCCAAGGCATTACAGGAACATTTAACGACAATGTGCGACGCGCAGTTATAGTCCCACAGGTAAGCGTTATACTCTTATGAAGCATTAATAATATGGGATTCTTCAGTGAAGCGGGAAAATTTAAAAACTCTGTAATTCATTTGATGTTTGGGCGAGGGCGCTGAAGTTAGTGACAAATTGTCAGTAATTTAACGCCATTTAGTAAACATGTAACAGTGGTCAGGTGCTCATGGTGCTTTCTGTGTTAAAGCGTTTTATAAAAATGATGACTCCGTGACAACTGTGAGAAGGTTATTTCGCAATCAATACAATATTCCGAGTCATGGGCATGTACCGTCTATTCACGCAATTAATTTGTGGGTACAAAAGTTTGAAGAAACTGGACCTACTTTAAATTTAAAACATAAAGGACCAGCAAGAAATGTTAGAACGCCAGAAAACATTGATAGAGTTCGAACTGCAATAACACGTAGTCCAAAACGTCCCGCAATTAAACATGCATTAGCATTGAATATCACTGAACCGTCGATACGGTGAATCTTACATAAGGACTTATTGTTTCATCTCTATAAAATTCAAGTTGTCCAAGAACTAAAAGAAGCTGATTTGATTAATCGCATGAATTTTTGTCACGGAATGTTGCAGCGTTTGAATAGGGAAGAAAACTTAATGCACCATATATTTATGTCAGATGATGCCCATTTTCATATTAACGGTTGTATAAATAAATAGAATAGCCGATATTTAAGCGCTGAAAACGGGCTTCAGCTACATAAGAAACCCTTGAATAGTCCTAAGGTGACGGTATGGTGCGCTCTTTCATCACCTGACATCATTGGACCATTCTTTTTTGAAGACGGTCGAGGAAATGCTACAATAGTTACTGCAGTTCGTTACGCAAACATGGTCACGACATTTTTGAGGCAAGAACTGGTTCGATTTCCCGAGATGACGTGGTTCTAGCAAGACGATGCTACCAGTCATACTGCTCGTATGTATATTGTTGTTTTAACGGAACTCTTTCCAAACCATATCATACCCAAAAATGAAGACATTGCTTGGCCGGATAGATCTCCTGATTTGTCCACATGGGACCTTTTTCTTTGGGGTTGGCTCAAGAGCAAGGTGTACGTTGAGCGACCGCAAAAGTTAGACGAAGTAAAACTAAAAATTCAAGAAGAAGTTGGACGTATTACACCGGAAATGTTACGATGAGTAATGGAAAATTTTCGAATAAGACTACAAGAATGCGTAGATCGTAATAGTGCCCATCTGTCAAGCATTATTTTTAAAACATAAAATGGCAAGTCTAACAACAGAAAACTGTAAATACATTAATGTTAAAATAAATACTTTTGTACATACAGCAGTTTTAAATTTTCCTGCTTCACTGACGAGCCCTGTATAAAGCATCACTAGGATATCTCAAACCAGCTCCTTTTAATTTAAATCACCTGCTTAAATGTCCACATAATTTTTTATGTGATCGTTTTAAAAACAAACAGTGGCTTAGCGGTTGTATTGAGGAAATATGTGAATGTTTATTTAGACCTACTCAAACAAGTCAAAGAGTTCACAATTTGTTTTAATATTTAACAGTACTGTGGTAAAATAAAATAATATCATCAAATACAGCTAAAATGTATTTAAAGGGAAAATTATTGTTGAAACTTTCTTAAAATTCTTATGTGGTGAAGAGATTAAAAATCGTTTCAGAATCAGCATAAAACCGAATATATCGTACACATATTAGTGTATAAGAAAGAAAACTTGAATTGAGCAGTGATTACAGTAGACCCTCTATAACACGGGTTCAAATAAAACGGATTCATATAACACGGCTGAAAAATTGTGGTCGTATTCGTATAACACGCTAAAAGAGGCTCGTATAACACGGTAAAAGACAGACAGATGTTGTGATTTTATTACGTTTTAGCTCCAATAATTTATATAACTTTTGGCTGATAACACTGTGCTTCTCAAATTTCGGTAAAACCCCTTTTTAGACGAGATCGTCTCAATTTGTTTTTACTTGTGATGCACATTAAACGTGTCTGAAAAAACTTTTATATCGTATGATTGATTTTATTCAATTTAAATTTGAGGAAAAACAGTTTTAGGAAAATAAATCTTTGCGAAATTAAACCCGATTTCATCTAAAGGAAGTACATCTCTGTTATCTCTGCTATATACATACTATCAATTAAGCTGTGTTTAAAGTCAAGGTTGTTTAATAGATTTAAAAAGATATTATAATCGAAGTGACTCGTACAACACAGATTCATATAATACGGAGCGTATCTACCGTGTTATATATACTAAACTTTAAATTTATTTAGAGTTCGATATGCATTTAGAGCTGCAACGAATGGACGACAGAAGATAACTGAAAGCTATATTTAAAATTTTAATTATTATAAGGTAAATTTGGCACATCAGTCTAAATTGATTTCAATTCAACCTTCTACTTCAAATTCACTTAATTTTCACTTGAAGTGTTTTTGAATTTCATTTTAATAAGTAAATTAATTTTTGTTGTGTAAATAGTTTCAATAAATTTCTATGTATTCTTTGTTTAAAATTCGGTCGCTTGTAAGCCAATACTTTCTTACATCTCTTGAAATGATATTGTCACAGTTCTTCCAACAAATTCAACAGAAATTATGCATAACAAAGATTTGAAAGATGCACAGATAACACTCGCTCTAGCTTAGAAATTCTAGTACGCTGAGCATGGGCTAGTTTGTCGTGGATATCTCTCCTAAAAAGGTAAGAAAATAAGATAAAGGAAGAGTAGTTCTCCGTAAACTATGTAGAAGTAGCTATAGATGGGCGCACTCGATTTTCCGGGGTGAAAAGCTGCTTGTTACAGCCAATCGAGAGTTTCGTAGCGATTCGACCCTGCTATTGCTAAAGTTGGAAAAACTTATACTCTAGACATGCAATATAAATAACTAAGTAAGGTAAAAAATCTAGTTAAAGTCATCGATTCCGCAAACAAATGGGCTACATCATTTATTAAGTTCTTACAAGTCAGCCAGATTTGATATATACACGCCACAAGTGATAACTGTTGTTTAAGTTACTAGTTCTATGACATAAATTGAATTTAACAGTTATTGAATTCAGGTAGTTACAAATTGCAAAATGCAAGCATTGGCTAAAGTAAAGAATGCGTCTAGCTATTGCTTTAATCAGAATAAGAGCCATTCTATCCTATGTTTAGGTTTTACATAAAAATATCAATAAAGATACTAATCGACCTGATAGAATTTATGTACATAAATCAGTTGATCGTTGATTGTGAACTTATAGGAGTAAATTTTATCTAACAATACGTGATGTCAACTACAACTCCTACTAACCGTAGGTGTTATTAAACACAAGCGATAGCTTATTAAATCTTTAGGTGATTTTGGTAGCTTTATATGCTAATCTTCCCAACATCAGTAAAATGCAAACATTTATAGTCGAAATTCATAATGCTAAATAAATAATTTAATTCATATAGCAGTTTACAATATAAATAGATTACATTATTAATAATCTTATATTTATGAAAATTGAACAAGTAAATTATATAAATAAGATTAAATTAATTACAAATTTGTAATTACTATAAATCTAAATTATTAAATTAGATTTTAAGTGATTTGTATTCCCAGTTCAATTACATTAATAATTAGAAATATTATTACATGTAAATCCAAGTTCCAAGTATTAGTGTGTGTATAAATTGACTTTAATATGATAAGCGCAGATGTTGCTGATGATAGCCTTATCAGTAGAGGCCCAGCCAAAGTTCAAAAGGTGTTAAATCATGTTAAACTAAGCTTGTTATGTGTGTATTTTTACAAATGAATTAGCGAACCGAATTAATCGGGAAAATTGACAGAAGGGCCACAACCACGTTTGTAAGGCAACAGACAACACCATCTTTCATGTAGTTTAAATTGGAGCCACTTGTGGATGTCACACTTACAGAAGGGAATGTAGGCTGTAGTCTACTACCGGTACAACAATGTGCTACTTATATCCGTACCAGAGACCTTGTAGGTACAAAAACGTCCACAAAGAAAACACTAAAATGTAAAGAATTAAAGCCTAAGATTACTCAAACTAAAGGTACTATGTTTCTTTAAAAAAAATATTCAAATACAGAAGACAAGTTAATTAATGCGAGTAATTTTAATGTCTTCTAGAACGCGTGTCTTCACAAAAATTCTTCAAGACCATGAATGCGCCTCAAGAACGAATATTGGCTACCTTGTGCATGAATTTCACCGAGAAGCACGGGACAGTATTGTCTGCCATCGAATTTGACAACCGCAAAAACAAACAATACAAATTTAAAACTAAGTCATCTTTAAATAATAAATTATTTAATTATCAGAATAAATTATCCATTTATACTTAAAAATCAAATTAAATACCTACCCAAATTCAACAACTTTTGAGTACTAAACGACGACGACTTGGGAAGATTCGAACGAAATACTTAAATCGTTGAAAATGCCTAAGTTAAACGTTACATCATCACAATTTGAATGAAATAACTTGATTCTTATCAATACCGTCATATCTATGTTTGACCGAATACTGCATTTAAGCTTTAATAGTTGAAATCGTTGTTTACGATTCTAGTATAGATTTTGGTAGATTAAATCACATTAACGTCAAGTTTTTTGTGGATCTGTTAGTATTAGATATTAATGAATTATGTTCTAATATATATAATCTCATTTGTGTATTTAATTAATCAAATCGTTGATTTAAATTTAATACAATACCATCTACTTTTTTTTGACATATTTTCAAAGGTTTTTAAGATTTCGCTTTCAAATTGATATTTTTCGAAAGATATCCGTTCGATTTTCATTGAAGCTAGTGATTTGGTACTCTACCTAAACATTAATTGTTGTATATGTCGCAAAGTCATTTGATCTGAACTAACCGATAATTAATCAGTAAATAATTACTCATTTTTCATGAATAACCCAAAATGTGAATTGTTAGTGTAAATAAAACCAAGACTTGTTAAGAAAACACAAGGGCGGACCAGCTATAAGAGTTGATCGGGAAACCTCTTGGTGAACTACATTAAATGAAATTCTCGAAGCCCACCGTTTCAGATTCCTTTCTTTTGGTTGAAAAAATAAATTAGTAAAGAATTTAATTTCTCACTTCGATTTTATTTTTTTTTGGTCGTCAGAATAATTTTCAGGAATATTTTACACAGGTAGTTTGAGCAGCTTCATGAAATCCATTGCTGCTAGTTCTGTAAAAAAATTTCCTTAATTAAATTAAAATAGTATGAACTGAGTAGCTTAGTCACCAGTACTCGATCGTTGGTGGTTTTCAAAACTCGATCTATTTGCAACTTCTTTGTATCTTATGGCAATAAAAAACTGAATTTGTGCAAAATTTGACTTCTTTATATGTCAAATATTAACTAACTCGGTTATTTATAGGCTCTTTTATACCATTTATTTTTATTAAGTCCAATTATGTATTTTCTAACGTAATTATACGTATATACAAATTCATATACAGCGGAAATTAAATGGAGTTTCTATTCAGAAAATATTATGCGTAAGCTAGGCCATTATGCAACCACAAGATAATCTGAATAGAATATATATTTAGTTTGAATGCGGTGAGTGAATTTTGTTTATGATTTCTTACAAAATCGATGCTACATAAATTATTACAAGCGACGAATGTTCGTTTTTATTTATTAAGTATAAAGTTATATTAATTCTCCATTCATTAAATTAATCGTTTTCTACTGTACTGTTGGTTATTAAATACGAATAACTAAGTATTCAATATTAATTTAATACACAGTCTTAAATTCTAATTACGAATCCTACTTACTATATGATATTTGGTTAAAATATCGCAAGTCATGACAAAAACTACTAATATAATAATTAATCATTCGGAGAACGTTTGCCTTTTTCGTTCAATGTGGCAAGAATCTTTAATTTTAAGCAATCGAGTTCACAATCGTATTTATTTTAGTATATACCTAGACTGACCTTGTTCGTTCAAAGCTGCAAGAATATTTTCGGTTAATACAGAAATGTTTAACTAATTAATAAAATATTTAGGTACAATAGTGTATTACTTCCAATATACTCGCGAATAACTTTGGACAGCTGAAATTTCGCGACTACCGTCTTTTGTTAATGTTAATGCGATCAAAAGTGCGACTGCAAAATAAATATAGGGCTATTAGGGTTCGACCGTAGTCTTTTACCAAGTGTATTGTAGTTCTTTGGTTCGCATTTATATCCAAAGTTTTCCCTAGGACCAATGATAGTTTATCTAGACAGTTATGACACGCGAACTAATTATATTCTATAGGGGAAAAGTGTGTACCTTGAAACAGTTTTTACTTTGAAACATTTAAATATTCCGGCAACCATGTAAACACTTCAGCGAATACCGTATGTGACTCTTATATATAAGAAGAGGCGGTGCGACGTGTAGTATTGAGTTCCTTTTGTAGTTTGAAGTAAAGTTGTGCGGTCTTTGCGAATTTTCTAGTTACAAGTAAAAATCACTCTTCTGACATCCGCTCTTATAAAAAAAAAGGTATGTACATCAAGTTAAATCTGCACGGTATTACGTTTACTGCTCAATTTTACGACATATTCCCTAGAATTAAACTTTTTAACATAAAATATTAAAGTAGACTCGTGTTTAATGTATTCGGATAATCAAAAGCGTACTTTGAAGCAAAGTGTACCATGGGACATATCCCGAGGTACTTTTTAATCTTATTCAGATTGCTTTCAATTTCTTTTTGTGTACTCAGATACCCCGTAGTAAGCAAAACGTTAAGAGGAGGAAACCAGATACATGATCTCTTACAAAAGCAGTTGAAAGGGTACTAAATAATCAACTGACTTTGAGGCAAGCAGCTGTGGATTAGAACGTATGCAAGTCCACTCTGTGTAGGCATTTAAAGAAGCATAAAGACAGCGATGATCAAAATTTTGGGTATACTATTTCAAATGCTGTAAAAAGGGTATTTACTGACCCTCAAAAAGCCGAGTTAAATGTGTCCGTAAAACGCCGCTCCTATATGTATTATGAGTTATCAACTAACGAGGTTAAACAACTAGCATATAATTATGCAGTAGGCAATTCAATTGGTCATCCAAATTCATGGCAGGCTCACCAAAAGGTAGAAATAGACAGGCTCAAATATTTCTTAAAAAAATAAAGGCTTGAGTTTGCGTAAGCCACAAGCAACGAACTTAGCACGATCAACGGCTTTCAACAAAGCTAATCTGAATTTGTTTTTCGACAAGTTGGAAGAAGTTATGAATAGATATACGTTTGAGGCTACAATTTAGACAAAACTGGTTTATTAACAGTGCACTATCCTACTAGAAGTATATCCCCAAAAGGAAACAAACAAATAGGGAGCATGACCTCAGGGAAGAGAGGAGCTAATGTTAGTCTGATTTGCTGTATTAATTGGGGAACTTTATTCCATCACTATTCGTTTATCCATGAGTTTTCTATAAGGAGTATAGGTTAAAAGGTGCCCCTGTTAGAAGTACTGGTAAGACAAACCCTAGTGCTTGGTCTAACTCCAGTATATTTCTTGATCACCTGCATCAAATAACGAAACATACATGCTCAAGCAGATAAAATAAGATTTTATTAATCTCTGTCGAAAGCTTGGACTTTGCTAATGGCAATGGTATTATAATGCTAACTATATCCCCTCCCCCTACAAGTCACAAGTTGCAGCTACTGGACCGAACCGTGTTCTATGGCTATTTATGACATTGCGGAGTGTAGGGAAGACCTAACTCAAAGAATTTTCGGCATAGAATATTCAGTCAGCGTTTAGGATCTCAGGGATTACTCCACTTAATAGACATATATTTGAAGATTGTGAGTTTCTAAGCTCATATGTAACGGATCGACCTTAACTTTCTGAATCTATTACTTCTTCATCCCCTTCACTACTCCAAATGGTTCATCTGGATTGTCAACATCATTAAATGGGATACTGCAGTGTACTGGAAAATCCACAGAAAAGCTCCGGAAGTTATTAGACCATTTCCAAAAGTAGGTCCTAGAAAGGCTGCCAAAAATTGTGGCAGAAAACCGGTGCGTTGCCGTATATTAGCTGACACTCCTAAAAAACACCAAATCGAAGAACTAGCAGCCCGTAAGAACATGAAACGTGATCGTACAAAAAAACAAAGCGTTAAAAGGAAAGTCGCGCCAATTAACAGTAGCAGTAATTCAGATAATGATCATATAGAATTAAATGAGAGTTCACAATCTGAAGAAAAAACTACTGAAGCAGAAATTTCAGATGATTTGAAAGAAAATGATTTCATTCTCGTTAATCTGGCGACCAAAAGGACGTCTAAATTCTACGTTGCCAAGGTTGCCATTTCAGATAATACAGTCGAAGTCAAGTATGTGAAGAAAATAACAGTAAACAAATTTGTTCATGATGGAGAAACAGTTTATGAGGTAGATGAAATGACATAAATCGCTTTTAAACTACCTGCACCACATGTTACGGGTGGAACAGAACGAAGAAATCGAGAAATAACTTTTTATATAGAATTTTCATTGTATAATGTGGGCTAGTTACTAGTAATTATCATGTGCTTCAAGGTACACAATTATGTTCTTCCTTTTTATTTTCATGGTTTGTTGTAGTTGATAAAGGACCATACTGTTAAATAGTACAAGCTGAAAGTAGTAGATTTTAAAAATAAAATTTATTTGCTAGGTTGATTGTTTTTGATCCAAGGTACACACTTTTTCCCTACATAGTGAAGGTTAGAATTTTACCTTTAAATATATCTGGTTATTTAAACAATGATTTTTAACGTTATAATTATTACTAAAAATAAATTATCCCGGAAAAAATAAGCTTTAGAATTACTACAAAAATAAGCATAAGTTATAATATAATTATAAAAATTAATTTAAAGACAAATATCATTGCCCAACTGAAAAGTACCTTTAGTTTTTGTTCACGACCCATGCTTTTCAGTTTCTATGAAATTAAAGCATTTAATTAATATTAAAATTAATTTTTAATAGAATTGGATTTTGTGCTGTTAATGGACACATTAGAACAGTCAAAATTTAACAATAATTAAAATAGTCGTGTTTACTGAGTGTTTTATAAGAATTTCAGTAAGATTTGGAAAGAAAGTACTTGTTGTTATTAATAATTACTTATTTAGTTTGAAATATTAAATGATAAAAATATTAGTCTTTATGATTTGAAGGATTTAATCGTTAGATGAATACTATTATATCTTCATACATGAAAATACGGCGTCATTATTCGATTGATAAAATCGTATTTTACATTTTACAGCATAAATGCACGCTTTTTGCTAGGCGTATATAAAATACAGACACAGTTGCTACAGTCGCGTAACGATAATATAATCTTTCCGTAGTTTCAAAGTACTTTTAGGACTATATGGAGTCTGAATGAGAACACACTATTAATGGGAAAGCATTTTTTTTGTTAAATTTTATTACATGCTGTTTGCAATATAGAACTCGAAAGATTCCATCCAAAGTTCTTGAAGTCTATAATTGGAAACAAAGGATTAATGCAATTAGTAACTTCTGTTTCAAGTTCCTTTGCTTGAAGCAAAAACTATTAGTTGTGATGACGCCATTTATAATGGCATTCTTAATCAAAAGTATTGATTAATTTAATAAAGTAATTCCAAAGTTTTGATAGGTATAGATAAGTCTTAATTAAGGATTAAGTTCGAGTTGTGGATGTATTGATGTTTCTTCGTTAGGACTAATAAGAGCAGAAAGTTAAATTTCTATTATATGCTATACGTAATTAGGTAAAGTACAGTTGCAATATTAAAATTTTATTAAAATGATATAATGTCTTAAATATACAATAAGTGCTTGTTATGTAATCACATTTGAAGTTTTTATTTATTTTTGCTATTGGAAAATTTATCAGTTACTATATTTTATTACAATATGTTACATAAATTTTCTCAATGCGCAAAAAAGTGGTAACTCAAAAGTTTTATCTCTCTATATTCCAATCGTATTAATACGAGTAGTATTATATGTCGGTTACTTGAAACCAAAAGTAGGTGTCTATTTTGAAATCTTATTTAATTACATGTCCAAGTGACAAAATATACAATATAAAACTAACGGCATGCCTAAAACTGTTTATAACCTTAAAGTTTTAAAGAATTAATTTACAGTTAAAAGAAAATATGTAAATAAATACAGCGCATTTATAATTTTCAGAGGATATTATGATTCTTTTAACAGAAAATATTGTAGAAATCAATTTTTTTTCTGGGTGCTTTAAATATTGAGCATATTAGGTGGCTAATTCTATTAATCAATGAACAAAACCGGTGAATACTATATTGAATTGAATTACACCGGAATGGAAAAGCGCACACGTTTTTTTGTCATACCTGCGTCACTATTTGACCGTGAAACTATGTTAGGAAATAAAATTCCATTTAAAGAACTTGAAGGATGAATTACCTGTAAATATGTTCGAGAATTTTACCGAACTGAATTCTTATAGTTCAATTTGCAACTAATATCAACATACAGTAATAATCCTATTTAAATAGCATTAATCCATTTCTAGAAGTTCAAATTCTTGTACAACCTTTCAGATTGACACAAAAAAGGTTTACTTGCAGTATCTAAAATTTAAGACAAGAAATGTACATTAACTTTTTAAAATGAGCATGCAGATAAAAATAGTTTTTTAAACGATTAACATTTACAACTTGATTTTTTGTAAATATAAAGTAATAAATGTGACTTTAATAAATTTTTTTCGTAAGTACAGTGCATCCTTACAATAATAGTAATACAAATTAATGATTCTCGTTTTCCGATTTTTTTCTTTAGATTTATAGCTTTGTTATAGAAAAGCTACAATAGAGTTCATATATAACTTTACTTTCAATACTACTAAAAAAGCACTTTTTTATGTTGCAAATAAAAATATAGCTACTTTTTCTATTTTTTATCATTATATTTTAAATGAGGTTTTCTGAAAATTACTAATATATGTTTATTGTTCGCAATAAATCTAAATGGTATTTTGAAAATATTTTTATAGAACATTAAAATGACGTAGCTAAAATTAAATTATTTTACTATTTATTATTAATATTATTCAGTTACAATGCTACTCGTACTTTCTTAGGGTGTTTAATATTAAGTTAGCAATTTCACAGAAAATTTGAAAATACTCTACAGTGTTTTATATATAAATAACATCACTCCATAAGCGTTAATTTTGAGATTAGCATTTTGCATCTGACAGTAAGTCGTTTGCATAATATCGTTAAGATCTAACGTAATAGAATTGACTTCCGGGTAAACCAGGATCTTGCCCTCCTGTAACACTATTGCACGTGCGTCACGTTTTTGATATTATTGCCGACGTAAACTTTACTCTAAAACAATGTCGAAAATGAATATTTATTATCTTACCCTGTTGGGCAATCGGGTAATAAAGCTACTCTATACATAATAAAGTCTTCTGTTGAAACTTCCTATTAGAGATATTTCCTTAATAACAAATTACTAACTATTCAAATTATTTATTTAATTTTATATAATTTCCATTGTCTAAATTGGTAATTAAGACAGACTGTGGCAGATACGTTATCGACGTGGATGATTACAGATGAAATATTTAAGTCTGTAGTTTGAAAATTAAATCTTCAGTATTTTTGATGAGCCAAAAAGGCACGCAAAAGTGTCTTGATGAAAAAGATGAACACTTTTAGCACGTACTGTAGAAAGTTTTGTTTAAAACTGAATAACACACGTTACCTCTATTGCGCAATTGTCATTTTCATACCTGCGTTTAAAGTATCAGCCAAAATTATTTGTTATTCATAGCCTGCCTTAATTCGAAATTTAAACGATTCCACGACATTCAATCTATTTTATTTTTATTGTGCAATGATTACTTTATTGAAAAATTAGGTTGACGGAAAACTGTTAACGATAGCAGAATGGCATTTGAAATAAGCCATCCAGTATAAATATCTTGGTGAATTGAGCGTGTTAATCTTTGACAAAGTAAAATGACTAATATTGATTTTATAAATATTCTGACTTTGAATTCTGATATTTTCGGCGCACGCCATTGTTAATAATTTTTAGGATTTAAAACACCTTACTCAAGTAAAACAAAAGATGCACTGCTATGAAATGAAATCTTAGCCACAATAGTTGAACAATTCTTAAAACTAAAATAACATTATTTGTGACTACTGGTGTGACATAATTCCATTTATAACATAAAAATAGTCAATGAAAAAGTTCCTAAAATTATTATACTGAGTTATTCTCAATTCCACCAGGAGCGATCGTGTACGCTAAAAAGGGGGTTTTAATTAAATTACAGAATTCGTTCTGCAGTTAACATACAGGTATAAAAATAAATGAAATTCGTAGGCGCATTCGAAAGATAAATTTGGTAAACATTTAAATTAAGTCAAATACAATTATTCATACAAACTACGGAATGCGGTTGCATATTATGTTACATCAAATTACAAGTTGCATTAATAGGCACTTAAATGCGTATAGTTCAATTTGTTTTGTATTCAAATGTTTTCGGCGTTAATAATTTTTGAGTCTCTGTTAACTTTAAAAAGCAGGAAGTGCTTAAGAAGTCACGAAGACGGGAAACGAAAGATAGTAACACTTACTGGATTGTTGAGAATGATAGTATCCTCCAGTCACCGTAATGTCCGTACGGGATCAAAGGAAAATTAATTAATTACCTTAAACCTCACCGTCTAATTATCCAAAATTATGGACTGTCAAACCTCGGGTGGAAATTCCAAAGTCTGGATTTCTATACCTTGACGTCAGGTACAATTATTTATTAAGACTGACTAAAAGAGAAATCACTGCACCCACATAAACACGTAAAAAAGGATGTTACCTCGCATTTAGTACTTTGACTCTTTCTAATTATATTTTCCTGCCATTTTTTCAAAAGAAAAATGCGCTCGGAAATTCAAAGCGCATCTTGTCAGTTTGATTGTGACTTACTCATATGATTTGCTTGTGTCGCAATCTCCCGGTATTCAAAATGCGTCATATCTCGTTATTTGAACATAGAATGATCATTTATCAAGAAGTAATATCACTTACCTAATCTTATTTTTAAACTTATTACTATAAGAGCTATTAAAAATGTATCTGAAGAACTAGGGGATCGCTAATTTTTACCTTTTTCAACCATACTTTCCAAGATGACATTAAAATTTAAAATATTCCTTTGTGGATATTTTATTTTTATAGAATAATACTGGACCATTAAATTTTTTGTTAAAAATTCTAAATTTCCCTGTTAAGCAAAATGTAATTTAGAAATAACGAGATTTTAATATACTTCAAAACTATCTTTTATATTAAATATTAGATAAAAAAAAGGCTCAAATGAACGAATCAATATTAAAATGAAATTAAATATGTTCCAACTATATATAGAATTGTAGGGGCGGTTGAAACTCTATCAAGATAGAAAATAGCAATTATGCGAAGATACCGTATATATATATATAAAATTCATACATCATTTTATTGCATTTGAAGGTCAGTCATAGTCTATGTACGCACTTATTCCCATTTATAGTTGAATAAATATTTTACATATATTTAAAATTCAATTCATAATACGACAATTATTTAATTTCGTATATTTGTTTTTTATAAAAACATTTACTACAATGTTGTAAAAGCATTTGTATTAATTTGGCTCTATACTTATTTAGCTGTGTCGCTATCATAAAGATGATAGATATTTCCACTAAAAAATAAACCCCTTTCTAAGTGATATCATGCTAGGCCCGCAGAACCTTGAACGCTTTGACCCCTTCTCCCGGGTTTAAAAATAAAATTTTAAGGAGAGTCTGTTTTAATAGCTCGATACAATTAGACCGGCCGTGGTAAGAAACAAAGGTTATGTTTCTGTTGCTTGTGAGTTCCGCAAGAACAGGTTAACATAGTAATTTACGAATCAGTGTGCACCTTTAAGTTATAATATAAACACTGTTGAATTCGTGTAAATTGGATGCTCACACAGTTTGGAGTTCAACTGGCCCAACACGCACTGGCAGAAGATGCTTCGTAATATTATAACGCCATCCGCCGCCCCGTACCTTCGATTTTTAAGTACTATCTCTGTCTTTGGAAGATAAGGTATCCTTCTGTCGTCAACGACCAAGTGAGTCAACATTTTCTTACCTTTCCATTATCAATCACCTTTTCAGGATTAGTTATGAAACTGTACGCATAAATATCTTAAATACTCAATAACATAATAAAAATTGATTGCTTGATTTAACAAAGATTAAATATTTATTCAAAATTATTTATATTATACTTAGGGCCTCAGCGTAGAAATTTCTGAATTTTAAAATGAGAAACCTAAGGTGAAATCTAATTATTTAGTAAATATTAGCGCTATATGATTTTAATGATACCGAAAGAATTTAATTTATACACCGTTGGATCCACAATTAGAATAAGCTATACTGTTTTGTTATCTATTCTGCATTTGCTTTACTTGTAATATGTGATTATGGAAATTCATAATGTATTTCATTATACCGACTATTATTTTAAGCTTCCGTTTTATTGAATTACCTTGGTTTTAAAATACTTTTATTACTTTCTCTTACCTATATGAAAGTATAGAGAAAGTATTGTTTTCGTCCAAAATTTTCGATATCAAAATTTCAGTGGTAAATACACGTTCCCGGGTCCCATGAGTCAGAAAATCATGTTTTAAAAATTGGCCTGTGTGTGTGTGTGTGTGTGTGTGTGTGTGTGTGTGTGTGTGCGTGTGTGTGTGTGTGTGTGTGTGTGTGAACAAAATATCTCGAAAACGAAAAGTCATAGATAAACGAAATTTTATATTTGAGTTTGTATCCATCCTCGCACGCGACTGCAATAATTTCACTAAAATCCAATAACCTGAAGTGACACTTTACTCTTTTTTTTTGGTTTTTCGCGATTTTCTTGAAACCGGCTCAGACGATTCTTTTTTAAATTTATTATATTTCTTAGAGATTTAATGCCCTTTCATATAGTTAAAACAATTTCTCAAAAAAATGTCCGTAAAACGAGTAACTGAAAGTAGTCTTACCATTAATTATGACTAAAATAACTATGAAACTGATAATCCTAAATAAATGAAAATTTGTATATGAAATCCCAACTACCTTTGTATGCTAAATTAAGAATTTTATTAGAATTATTAGAATCGAATAACCGGAAGTACAACTTTATTTCTGTTATTTTTAGATATTTTCCGAGTTTTCAAGTTTTCGCGATTTTGTCAAAATCGGCTCTAACGATTTTTTTAAAACTTATTTCATTTCTTAAAAATTTAATGACCTTCCTATAGTACAGACCTAATAAACTTTCTAAAGTCGCGTAACCGGCATTACTTAGTGTATTAATTGCGAACAACAAATCTCAAAAACTAAATATGATATATGAATGAAACTGTATATTTAAGTTTTGTAAATTCTGCACATGATACGTCAAGAATTTAGGTAAAATCTAATGACCTGAAGTGCCACTTTATTCTTGCGATTTTCCCGAAAACAGCTATAATTTTTATTTTTAAATGTGCTACGGTTATTATGTATTTAATGCCCCTTTACAGGAACAACAGTTTTTCTGAAAAAATGAGTTGAAGCAATTTATCAGTGATCGTTACAATTATTGTTTCCAAAATAAACGTAGACAATATATATATATATATATATATATATATATATATATATA
>JAHWXV010232689.1:0-22662 GCA_024586415.1 Phrixothrix hirtus | reverse complement strand
TATATATATATATATATATATATATATATATATATATATATATATATATGCCTATAGCCAAGTTTTGTTATTCTGGATATGAAGAAACATATGAGCAATAAATTCCCTTGATATATATATATTATCGTTAAAATCCGAAATGGGTAAAAGCTGGTTGTAACTAGGTATTACCTAAATTGTATTGTTACCACTGTTTACATCAAAATAAACTGTGTTAAATTTTTAGGGTACGTCTGCATTTTAAGACTTTTAGACTATTATAATTGGTTTTCGCTGACCATATATGTATATATTAAAACTAGCTTGGCATGTACATATTTTGATAAAACTAGATTTAGTTAAATTTTCTCGTTAAAACATGAACAAATAGAAAAATTTCAGATTATTCGTGTTTTTACAAATTCTTTCAGTTGCTTTGAGTTCTTACTAGTTAACAATAGAATTCACAAACGTTTCTTGTGTGTTTTAATTGCTACAACTAGTCTTTATCGATTTCAGGTTTTAACCGTAACATATACAAGTTATTGATTCCCGCAAAAAGAATGAGTATCAGGCTTTATAAGTATTATTAGTGTTGTAAAATTTTCAATAACGTGGTTTTACCAATTATTTACCAACGCCTTTTATTTTAAAATGGTCACCAGGATAAAAATTAGTTGCAGAACTTATTGAAAATAAATAATGTAGCAGTCTTTGAAGATCAGCTACATGCATATTGACCTCTAAGTTTGAAGGGTGGATCTTCGAGAGCGACAATTTTTCAGCGATAGGAATCGGACTGAGAAAGCGCTTAAAGCTTAGAAGTGCTAGATTAAAATTAAACAATCCTACTAGTTCCTTACACCTGACAGACAAAACTAACACCCAGACTTACCATGCTGCCCCTTACAGGTGGCCTCACACTTCAGCATATAAACCAATGAGATTCTAATGTTCTACTGTGACAAAGGTAACCAAGATATACTGTATCAAGGACGATGATTAATAATATATAATTCAAAAATATAGGGGACACTTCCATAAAGTCAACAATTATAAAATGTGAATATTGGAAAAATGACATAATAGAATGACCCTTCACGCTAAAACAATCTACATTATGTAAGTAAACGACAACCCTCTCTAACTAAAAGCCATCCGAAGGTCCGGATATTTAGGCTACATTCTTGTTAGAAGTCATAAATATAGTTTTTATAAATGCGAAAATCATTGCAATATTAAAAGGACAATGGAATTTAAAGACTTAAAATAGAAGTTAAAGTAATATAGAATTCAAAATATTTAGAAAACTTCTGTTGAAGCGCGAATACAAAATTGGAACACTGGAAAAGGAACACAGTAAAATTGCCTCCTTTCACCAAAGAACGACTTATATTACAGTGGAAAGCTATTTTATTATGCCCTTTGTTGAGCGATATATTCTTGTATTTCGCTCTTTTATAAAAGTTTGCTTTAAAATTTTGAGTTTTATTTTACTTTAACTTCTATTTTAAGTCTCTAGATGTCATTATTCGTTTGACATTAGAGGGTGTATTCAATATGGTTCAAGTCGAAAACACGTATTGACACGAACTTTTCCTAATGATCGCATCTCGTTCGATTTGCCTTTACACACTGATGTGAGAGGACTTTTCTCAATCATTTTTATGCTGCTTGATGAGCGATACCTTCTAATCAGCGACATGCTAGGACTTGCAGCCATTTTACCGAATGGAAAACCGAACGGGCCTGATAATTTCTTCAATGGTGCTATTAATGTGCAGTGTCTTTATGGCCAGTCTATTTAATGAATGTGTTGAACTTGATTACTCTCTGGCACCTAGAAGAAATCCAGGATCGTCAGGTCTTAGTAATTTCCCCTTTATGTAGGCTACTGAATGAATTGTTGGCTAGACGTCCAATTTATCGGCTGGAGAAAACTTGCAGTTGTGTAAGTTATAGTTTAGATTTAAAAGCAGAGAATCTGCGGTCAAGGCTTTTCAGTCCCTTATCCATATTATCAAGGTAAACAACCGGTCTTCATTACCTTTCATCATTTTTTTAGATATAACTTGTGCGTTCAATGACACTGCCCACCTTCCATATTCCACAAACTTAGATTCTTAGGTGAACCTGGAAATGCTTGCAATGTTATTAGAAGCTTTCTCAATAATAGAAGCACTTAAAGTAGCTATGTTAAAGAGGAGACGTTCTACAACTGTTGCCAATGGATTTATATTGTGGAATTTTGTACTTAAACAATGTTCAACTTAGGTATAGAGTTGTTGATTATTAGCTTTAGTACAAATCTACAAAGTTTGGAGTATTAAATTTCTAGGTATCTAACGTTTCGTTTTGTACTTCTACCAAAAGGCAGAGGTAGTTTCACCTTATGAAATTAGAAACATTTTTCTTTTAAGAAATTTGGTTCTCATAGGTGTGGCAGTAAAAGTTGATTACCCGTAATTTTTGTACCTCTTACCTCGATTATAAAAACAACAAATTATTTCAAACCTGTTCGGGAATATCCTAATTTAATTAATTTATAAATTTGATAACATTTTATGTTATAGTACCTAGTTTACATTATGTTCATGTCCACATAATATCGATCAATTCTTAGCTAATCACTACAGTTATTTTAAATATAGCTGCACGAAACAACCAGTTGCCTTTTTAAAAAAATTAGTCGCGCCTACCAAATGCAGTTTGTCATTTGCAGAATGACCATTGTTATTAATAAAGACACAAATAGTAAAGCTTGGTCCTATTTAACTTATGTACTGATAAGTTGCTAACCTTCTTGTATCAAAAAAGTGTAATAAAACGTTATAGGGTTGTTATCAAACCATAAGCATGAGCACGTACTAAAATTATGATTCTGCGGATAATCAGGCGCTTGCTCTCATCATATCTTTTCTCTTCACTAGTTTAACCGACCAGCGGAGAATTTTATTGGAGGGTTGCCTTAAATAAGACTTTCTAAAGTAAAAATGGAAAGGCTGTTTGTCCAATTAACGCGTGTGACATTTTTTCTGGTTTATAGATCTTATTTAAATGCAACTAGATAAATCTCATGAACGCAATCCTTTACATAGTAGCTACCATTGACTATATTCTTAACTAGATCCACCACATTGATTCTGATTGTGCTAAGATTTACAAATTAGCCCCTAATCGCAATATCTAGGATGCTTTCTCTGAGACCTTCAAGCTATTTATTTAACCGTGGCCTAAGCTATTCCTTTATATGAGGCTTAAATTTAGCAAGAATATACAATAATAGTCGTGTTAGAAGAAAGTTAATTGCAATATAAAGAACTCTTGAACTTTGGGTTATTGGTGTCTACCAGGCTTCACTCACCAACTGATTACAGTTTTGCCATCGCTATACAGCGTATACAATTTATGACAATTATGAACAATGAGAAAAGGACAAAATCAAAATTAGAGGATGACCTCCGCGTTTTTTCCCAAACACAGGAGGCAGGGCTTGTTTGTACCCACCACCGCACATGTTATTCCATCGGCGATCAGGGCGTTTTATGTGCAATGGTCGCAGGATTATCGGAAAGAAACACACCTTGGACCTTTCCCATTTAACTCACAATAAAATGAGCTATTTGGTATGGAATTTGCAACTACAACTATAAAATTCTTAGCCCCTATACATAACATAAACTGCAACGCGGTTTTGTTGGATTAAAGAATACTCTACACTCAGTTACCAGATATCGTTTTAAGACTCAATTAGTATCAAGAGCTACAATTATTTCATTAATATATGTACAAAGTCACTAGAAATTTACTTAATTTGGGAGTTCTCGTTTAGAATAAGTCAACGCTGACATTTAGCGGCCGCTAATGTCAGAAGGTGCGTAAAAACCCGGTAGCAGATACTACTGTTGTACCTGTGGCTGATTCTTTTCTGAGAAGTAGATGCTAGATCAATCTACCGGAACAGAAGCAACACTGGTAAATTTATACACTCTTTCGGGCCGAACATCAACAAGAAGGAAGTTGGACTAAATCGGGAGGTCATTGTAAGGACATAAACCCTTTAGGATTTACATAGATGTGATAGGTTTAAACACTATGCTCGTACTACTTGGATATGCTTGAACGCTCTTGTATATTTTTGGAATGCATCTTAGACCTCAAATCATAGATTTAAAGAATTTTTTAAAGAAATCCAGTCTTTTGTTGCGGTTTTTGGCCGATAACGCAATAAACCTTAACATAAATTGTTTTAGTTTTGCTAAAAATTCTCTAGGGAGTGAGCATTTGACAACAGCAAGGACTGATTTCTCTTAGTTTCGCTTGTACAACTATTACAACTTGGTATAGCTATTATCTGCCGAAATTGGTGACCCAAATTTTGTGTGATTGTTGCGTATTCCAGTTGAAAGGATGGTTTAGAGGTGAAAGTCATGATTGTCTTATGCGAAAAAATGTAAATCTTAATTCTTAAGTTTTTGGGCTTCAAGATATAATGCTTATATGTGTATGGAACTTTAGCGTTTATACCTTGAACAATTCTTTAATCAATTTTAGGTTAACTAATTACTAATTGTTTTTGGGTTTAGGGTATATTAATTTATTTTATAAAACATCTTACAGTTTACACTCATTTGTCTTTTTATTTCCTAAATATTTTAATCTAATGCATTAATTTAGAAATTAAAAATATACCTTATCTATGCTTAGACAAGAATAATGCTTTAATAGTAAAATATCCTGTATTACACTAGCTACTATTATTGCATATAATGGTCTACAATCCCCCAAAAATAAAATTATTCTGTGAGATCTTAAAAGCCTCCATTTAGATGTACCCAAATTATAGATGGTGATCTTAACACTAAATACCTGATAAAAGGCGCTACGAGTACAACTTCTATTTCACCTCGTGCGTGCCGAGATGTAATTGTCATTTCCATCGCCAACAAAATTACACGAAATACTTCGTATAATACAAATCATAGCTTACAATCAGACCACTTCCGGGTAATTATGGAAACATCAAAAGCAAAAGTTAAAAATAAACTATCACAAACATGAATTGGTTGTAATTCCTTTACAAAATGGAAGAATTTTATCTGACTCTTTAACACAGGTTTATAAAATTTGATGAAGCTGTGGAAAGTCTGACTGTTACAATTAAATACAATTTGCAGCACTCAACCAGTCACAAAATACAACATAATCAATAAATTGGATCTGATAAGCGGGAAGAAGATGCAATTAAGATTAAGAAGCGTGCTAAAAAGATTTGGGCGCAATTAAGAAATCCCAATCATAAAACTCGCTTTCTCAAACTTCAAAAGGAAGTCAATAGCTTAATAAAAATTGAAAAGCAAATATCAGGGAAAGCAAACCAAACGAGAACAATCAAATATCAAAACTTCTGAAACGATTAGGAGAAGAACCCGATCCAAACTCTCCAGTCATTAACAACTACAAAAATTTTTAACAATTTGGTAAAAACTAGAAGTTTAATTTCGAAATAACTAGAAGGTTAATAAGAAGCTAACGAAAGTTGTAGAAAGCGTAGCAGAATCCATTAATAAGGTCAGGATAACATCCCCTTTTAAATTAGCACTGAATATTTTAAAAGTTAAATAAAAACTCTCAATGTTAAGCCCCAGGAACCGACGATATTCTAACCAGAGCCTTATAACTATTACCAGAACCGGCGCTCATAAAAACAACTAATATAAAAAACACAATTTTTCGAACTGGATGCTTCCAAAAACGTGGAAGGAGTAACAGCCATTTCAAAGAAAGAAAGAGATCCCAGTGTTCAAACAGACGACATATTAATCTGCTAAACGGTCTAGAATAATTAGCAAAACATCATTCCTATGCTAGACTGCAATAAGTTCTTGAAACATGACAAGCTACCGAATATACAATTTGAATTCCGGAAAAAGCTTTCACCAGTTTAGCAGGCAGAAAACCTGATAACATGAAACTAAATCGAGAAATCAAACACGACTGTCATATGTTAGTCTTTTTGACATAGAAAAAGCCAAATGACAAGGTTTGAAAGGACGCCATAGTATGAAAAATGGCGCTTTTCAAGCTACCTACCGATATTTTAAAAGACAGAATACTTAAAGTAGAAGTTAGCTAGACAATATCAGCCTCAATGAAGGTAAAAGAAGATCTTCCGAATTTTCTGATGACACGTCAATCCAGTCGTCTAAATTTAGAACTTCATACGCAAGACCTTAGATTTCTAAATCTAGGAAAAAGGTTTGAAAATAACTGCAAGAGCTGGAAAATAAAGCTAAACTCCTAAAATACCCAAGTAATTCGATTTACAGAGAAAATAGGAAAATCTCCATTATTAGGAAAACAAAATTAATTCAATAGCCACACATCTGGGTATAGTCCTTGACACAAATCTAAATTTTCAACAACACGTGAAGAGAGGAGCTGTCATAATTAATAAGTCATTTAGAATTTATTTTTTGGGACCTAAAAGCAAACTAAAATTAGAAACCAAGAACAAAATTATAAAATCTGTCTTAATCCCGGTATTAATATGGCGAAGAAGCGTGGGCCCTGGGAACTCCTAGAGCGAAACTTACCATAGAAACAGTGTAAAATAAGTTGCTAATTTAATTGCAAAACCCACCATTCTAAATTAGAAACATAAGGATTTAAAGGCAACTGATATAATTGAACAATCAGAAAAGAGCCGAACAAATATATTAGAACTGCTACTTAACCGCCCATCTGCAACAATAAAGAAAGTGGTACAACAAATAACTCCCTAAACTACCCTACTGTTGATAAAACTTTACTTTCTTCCCACCTTACGAAGAGAATGCTACAAGATCTCTTATTATAAATGCTTGGCAGTTAATACAGAGAAAAGAGAAAATTAAAGAAAATTTACTGTTATTACGTTTCTGCCTTGCGTAGATAAAAATTATAGTTTTATTCTGTTAGCATTGAAGGTCCACAATAAATGTTGTCCATAACTTTGTTTATATCTATTCTGAGCATACTCCCTATATAATTCAACTCAAGCTTTCGCTGAGTTATTAGAAGATATGTAATTTTTGTTAAGCGTAGGAGCTACTATTGTTTTTCAAAAATTGTCTGTTTATTTGATAAATATTGCAACTTATAGAAGTGTATTAATTGAATTCAATTATTTGGCTTCTCAAACGTAACCATCTCTAGCTATCTTTATAGCAAGGCTGTATTAGAAAATTTTTAACTATCCATTGTCCAGAATTATCTTTTTGAAATATTATCAATACTGTAGAATGCCTAGTGTTTATTACTATTCTTGACCCTGACTACCATTTCATATGCAAATGTAATACTGGGTCCATTGAATTTATGTTCAAAATATAATAAAAGGAAAGTGAAGTATTTCAGCTTTATACTAGTAGATCAGTCCAACCCAAAAAACATAGTTTTTTGATAAACTTCGGTCCTGTTTTATTATACAGGGTTGTTTGAAACAACTCTACGTATTATAAGAGACACATTTTTCAGATAATCAAATTCCATTCCGCCCTCTTTGAAAAATTTTGCACATGAAAATATTTTATGAGCTGTTGGAATTTGTCACAATTAATTCGTTACAGTCAAGAAAACTACGAATCTATTTGCTGAAATAACAGATTAAAACAACACATCGAATTGCACTCTGTTTATTTACTAATGTATAGAGGTGTGACCTACACCACCACAAATAAATGATCTGATTTTTACGTGCAAGTGTTCTTAAAAAATTACATTCGCGATTTGTATAAAAATCATCAGAGGTAATTTAATCTTCAAACAAATATCAAATTATCTACATAAACCTGAACAGCTGATAATTGTTTTCCAATTTTTGCAAACTTTAACAGAAGGTATTCCAAAGGGATATTATGTGTTTTTATTTTATAAATAAAGCTTTTAGTAATAGAAAGGAACGTCAAACTAATTGTATAAAATAAGCGGTATTTTCTCTTAATAACTAAGTTTTTACGGCTTTTTGATAATTTTTACTTCCACAAAAAGTACTGGAAGAGTAGATAATGCACGTACTTGAAAACGTGCACAATTGTGTAAATCTAATTTAATAAATCAAAATCCAGTTTTTTTAATGAGTTTCATTTACACTGAATGTTTATTAATACATATTGCAATGACCTGTAATATGAGTAGAACTGGAATAAACCTACAATGATGTCATAGAAAACTGATATAAAGTTTGTGACAATACGTATTGCAAATCAGAAGTTCTCAAAAAGTTTTCCAAGAATTTTCTAAATTCAATTGTGCCCAAATTAAAGCTGTTTAATTTTTTCGCTATTTTTTGTGAATGAATGGAGCATAAGGAATAACCAGTTAAAATATCTGAAAGTATGTATTTCAAAGCAACCCTGTATTTTAAACTATTTTATGTTCAAATTATCTAGTCAAGTTATTTAGTAAGTCTACTATTAATCCCCTTTATCTTATAAACTGTTAACTTATATTGGATTGTATTTAATGTTAGTTCTTAATAGAATTGAATATTTAATACATTAAATTTATTAGTTAAATCGATTTATTTTAGGTTAGATTTCTTTATATGACTTAAAAAGGAAATAGATCTACCAGGGTGAGATTTTTTTCATTTCTCTTATGTAGACAGGCTGTAAAATGTTTTGTCTGTCAAGATGAATTTAATATTACTTTATAAGGAATTAAAACCGTAGTCCCCGTGATAATATGAATTTGGATCTCTAAACTTCCGTAAAGGAATTGCTAAATTTTTAAACGGTATTAATTATCTTTTATTGTGTAATACATATTTCGAGAGTTAGAAATTCTTACCTATTTTAACATTTTTACTGTAGACCTTCTCATAAGATTTCTAAACATTTGGGGCACAATTTAGTCAGCACGATCCTTAAGCATAAAAATATTTACACATTTCTGTCAGTTTTAATTCTTATTAGACTTTTACGCTCTCAAAATAAGTTAAGAGTTGAAACAAGCATAGTTTCATTTCATATGAGGAGGGATATTTTAGTGTTTGTTTCATACGTATTGGACCACAGTTTTATTCAAACCAGGAAATATGGCGTAGTATAATAATACCTGCACATGGTATTTTCACCACGTAACCCTTTACTCGGGCAGCCGAAATTACGAATGTGATCATCGGGTAGAGCAGATTTTTCGTCGTCAAAATTTCAGAATTGGATTCTAAAACGATTAAAATGTTTGTCTTTCGGCTGTGTTTTATTGTAGTCTATATACGCCAACAGAAAGATATTGAGTCAAGGTTCAATTTTCCTTCGTTTTCTGAAATTCTCAGTTGGATCAAATGGATTAAAAGAATTGGTTTTTCCTTGAACAAAATTTCATTTTTTTAGTTGCTATTGAAGACAATTTTCAGTGTCAGCTAGAAAGTCTGACAGCACATCCTAAAATAATTTTTAAAAACCGCAATTAGTACAGTCAGACGATGAAATGTTAATTACAAATGGAAGGTTATTTAGTAAATATTAAAAATGCAGTAATTTTGATGCGAATTTATTAGACACATTGGATGATATATTGTCAGAAGCCTAATATTAGTGTACAGGTTTTCAGAACACACTATTCTCTATACTTAGTAAAATTTTAGTTAAAATAACATATTTGCAATAAAATCTTTTACTATAGGAGTTATAAATTCTTTGGATTTAGATTTTTTGTTAATAAACTAATTTAATGTCGTTTGTTTTGACTTCCACTTTTGACCTTGCTACTTTTGTAGCCCTGGAAGAACCTAATTTATGCAGCCGTCTAAAATATTCATAAAAGAGGCGAATAGCCAAAGCATAGTTGGTCTTTTATACGTACCTATATATTTATGTACCAGTTAGTTAAAAGTATCCACGTCACATTCTGTACGGTTGTTGTAAAGGATGGCTTCGAGTTTAATATCTTGATATTTTCCACATTTACTTGTATTCTGCTTAGCAGACGATACTACTACGCTTCTTTCTTCTTTAGGTAGGTAAAATATCATTCATGACTTTTCTTCACAGCTACTATTTGGAAACAATTCTCTTGTTATGAAATTTTTGTTCTTTTCCACTATAATTACAAATGGTAGAACATTTGTTAGACTTGGAAGCATGTATTGTTTACTTAGATATTCTCCTGGAGGTGTTTATTATTAATAATCTGATGTCTTCTTTGGATAAACAGTACTGCCAAAATTCCAACTTACTTGTTCCTAAACATCTCTTATAGGAGAAGTTTTATCATGTTTTCTTCTTTGTGGTTTGGTTTTCTTATTGGGGCATTCCCTAAATAGTAAGAATTTTGTAATGCCTTCAGTGTTATTATAGTTCACAAATGGGAAATCCATAATCATCAACACTTATTTGACATGGCCGGAAATTAAAAATCTACAGGCAAAAATGTGCATTTCTAAAACATTTCAAGCCTCCCATTGTCCAATTGGTAGTACCTCATCGGCGTCTTTATTCATTCGTACACCAACAAACAAAAATAATTTATTGCGCGTTTAACTGCACAGTCTGGTTATATACTTACAGAATTTACTTTCTATAATATTTCAAGATCATGTACATTTATTTGTTTGAGGTTGTCCAAGCCACTGTATGCCATTCTCTGCATGGCCGAAAGACATCTGATCCGCCTTTTCCCTCGCATCAGAAATACCTTTCCTTTGGAATTAGTATCAATATTAAGATTGATTACCTTATTAAGAACTTCGTAATACCCTTTCTTGAAACTCTTCACTTTTAGTTTTAATAACTGAGCATAATTTGTCATATAAATATGGTAGAAGGTTCATTGCTGGCTTTGCCACATAATATTTTATATTAAATGATTTTAGTTCATCAAGTATAGTTATTTCAGAAATATAATGTTCCAATCACTGTCAATTTACTGCTTTGTTAGAAATTTGGAAATATTAATTCCATTCCCTGTAATTTTCTAATTTGCGATTTGATACTTAAAACTAGAATGTACTTCCATTACATCATGATTTAGCGATTTTGTGATGCCTGGTAAATGTTTTAGAGATCTTAAACACCTAACATATATTTTAGCTGTTGTATAATCTTCTCGACATATATTGCATTGTGCAACTATGTGGTGCTGCTTCGGCTAATCGCTGACGTCAGATAATTTTGTCTTCGTTGCTGGTGGAGAAACATCTTCATTGCTGTTGTTGTTACTATGTATATGTATGAATAGTTCTGTGTCACTTGAGAAAATTTCCCCGTATTTCTCACATACTTATTGTGATTCGTGTTGTTTGCTAATATGCCTCTTCAAGTTACCTAATCGGCTAAATTGTATGTTGGAAATATTACAACTACCGCTTCTATCACTTCTACATGTTTTAGAATGACGCTTTAATGCATCATTTCTGGAAAACATTTTATTACACTTAGTACAACTGAACATCAAGCTTTGTTAAAATTTGGAGATCTGAACAGTACAAGAACCATCAGTAAACTGAAAGAAAGTTCAATTCAATCAATTCAACATTCAAAGTTTATTGCTCAAGCTTCAAATGCAACATAAGAATATGGTACCCGAAAACCCGCCCAGGACCACATGTAGAAGCAATTAACTTTTTGGCCTGGTTAAGTTTTATGGATCTACAAGAAAAAATGAAAAAAGAAGAAAGAAAAAAGGAAAAAAAAGATTTTGATTGTTTTTTTAACAAGTGTTAGGCAAACAAAGTTAATTTTAGTGTGTGCGGTGGCGGTGGGCGCGGTAAGTAGTTTTGTCGGCGGTACGCGACCAGTGGATTTTTTAAGGTGTCTGTTTCCGGCGCATGCGTACTTAACCCTCATTACGTCATTATTACACATCGCTTCATTCGCCTACGCACAGTAAATAAGGTAATAAGCATTTCCTGCCTTGATAATATACGAATGAATGGAATTATTCATAACGGAAATGCGATTCATCAATAACACTAGTTCCATCACATTTTAGTATTGCTACAACTGTATATAAACCACTTATTTTACAAATACAGTCAGTTAGAGATCTTTAAGTCTACGCCGAGCTTCGTGCTGAAGCTTTCGTCTCCAGGTCGTGCCCCGTTGTGTACGCTGCCTGCGAGTGCCTCTCTACACTCAACAGTAACTAAGTACGCATCACCGATACAATTAATTCTAGAACACCACATCGAATTAAACAATCTACAGTTGTTTTATTTAAAATTATGAAGTGTTATCGACGCCAACCGACGCCGACAACATATTTGCTGGCCCACTCGTGAGGCATCTAGAAGACTCGACACCGTGGACGGTGCTGCTTACCCACAACCAGATTCAACCGACTAGCAGCCGACCATTCCTTTTGGAAGAAGAACAAAATACTTCCAGTGGCGCCCAAGAACGAAACAAGAAGCAAGATAAATGGAGTTCCTCGAAGACGACAGCCTGCCGCTACTTCAGGAAGCAAAGAAATTTTTGGAATCAACAACGAAGACCGATCAATTTTCCGACATCGAACTGAACCGATTACAAACAGCAATTTAACAGTTAGCAACTGCAATGGAGGATAAGCAAGCAATAATTCCACCAGCAGTACCAAAATTCTTCGGAGAAGACGCCGAAATTCCTAAGCCATTTCTCAACATATACGAGAATTATATGAAAAATGGACGTGTCCCTCAAGAAGATTGGCGCTACCATCTATCAACGCCATTGGCAGGAGATGCCCAGTAATACTTCCACCAAATTGAAGCCATTCCCATGGATTGAGAATTTTTAAGGTCCAGATTTGTTGCTAAATTCGACCATACAACTGGATTGGCCTAATTAACATCGACATTATATGGTAACCAACAGAGCGATAAATAATCTATAGAAGCATTCATCATGAATAAATGGGCCCTGTTCAAACGATTGAGACCGGAAGTTCAACAACACGAAATGGTGTGTACGATCCTACACCAGTTGAAGCCTGAACTACGTGTCCACATTCTACGACATTCGCTAAAGTCCATGGCCGAGCTTCTCAACGAAACTGTCACCGTCGAGGGTGCCTGCGAAACGGTGAAGCTACCAACCTCAAGAATCACCGTCAAGGCCAGCGACAGCATCCAAACCCAATCGTTTCCACTGGCTCTGAGATTTCCCGAAGAACAGTCCGACTAACCAGGGAAACTCCATGACGGTTGGGACCCATTAACCCCGGCCGTAAATACCGCGTTAGCGAAGGCTGCTAACTTACCTCGTGTCAACCTGAAAATTCGAGGACGACGTTACCCGGCCTTGCTCTGCATTCTGCCTGGTACGCGAGGGCTCCTTCCACTCCGATACGGAAAATGGTACGTCCGTCCACCTAGGCATATGTGATTGTACGACTAACATGGATGGCCAAGGTATGCTGCAGATTACTACAGGAGGCATAACTCAGTCAATTTACGTCATACTAGTAAAGGATCTCCGTTAAAAAGTCATTCTGGGTTATCCTTGGCATCAAGAAAATCCAGTAGTAGCCGATTTCCGCCGTTATTGTTTGCACTTCGGAACCGACCATAGGATAACGGTCTTCTGGGTTGGTCCCGTACCTGCGAAAGAGCGTCGACAAAACTCATCGAAGATGGAACCCGACCTGCCAGAGCGATCAAAACCTCAATATCGGAGTTTGCTCGAGAAGTTTACAGTAGTTTTTAACGAGGACAGCCCCGTTAAAACTACCCTAACCAAAAAATATCGCATCCAACTGCGAATGAATGCTCCATTTCAACTGTGGCTAAATTATTACCCGAAGTCGAAGACAAAGCTACTTTACCAAGGTATCAAATAGATGCTCGCAAATGAATTCACCGAGCCGTCTACGTTCGTTTACTGTTCACCCGTCGTCAGGGAAGAAAAGGAAACTGGAAATCTTTACTTCAGCATTGACAACCGACGGCTGAACGCCCTCACCATGGACGAGACTTTGAAACTACCTGTCATCTCCGATTCACCCAAAAACCTTGGGAATGCCACAGTCTTCTCAATGTTAGATCTGAGGGAAGGACACTGGCCGATTCCGCTCGAAGAAGACACTTCCAACGGAGCTACATACCAATTCAAGGTTATGTCATTTGGACTGAAGGGGGCTGCAACAATATTCAAGACGATGATTTCCACCGAAGTGTTGGTAGGTTACCTCCACGAGTTCATGGTAGCATACCTGGATGGGATTATACTTTTTTCCAGGAACCATGAGGAGCACCTAAATCACTTGCGACTTGTGCTCGAATGTCTCAACGCGAAAGGACTTCGGTGAAACATGCAGAAGTGCCGTTTTGGACAAAGCAGTCTCAACATTCTGGGCCACAAAGCCGCCAGTCAGGATAATGCACCGCAGTTGGTACATCCCAAGACCATCGAGTTGGCGAACAACCTGTCAAGACCACCTGAGAAACTCTGCTTAGTTCCGAAGCGCTGAATATAGGCAACATCTGGGAATCCCCTCTGCACCAGGAGGCCAAGCAGTGACAGTCGGAGATGAGTGCCACGTACAAAACTTCGAAAAAGGTAGTGTAGTGTAAATCAGTTTGTGAACCTATAAACACTTCTTACATTTTTTATATTATTTAAACAAACATTTTATCGTTATTTACAATTAATTTTAAACCTATAATATTGTATGCATTTAAAATTGTAAATATTTCTGATCTAATAATGGATACAATGCCCACTTCTTCTTACAGCGGTCTAGCACGTAGCAATGCGGAAATGTGATCCGGCACTATGTGATTATAGTAAAATTGTTTTATTCCTAATATCTAAGACGTATATTGTAATCATATTCTTGTATAACTATTTAAATAAAGGGCAACCTTTTGCGCCCACTAAACATTCTTCAACGTTAAATACGTATTAGGGTGATTACCCACCCGCAATACTTATTTAATTGTATACATATACTTATATTATACTTTATACAGTACTTTTAAGTCTTAGATTTTAATTCAAAATCATAATAGTTGGTTGTACAGTCGCACCCCTTCAAATATAAGACACCTACCTATAATTTACATATTAGGCAGAGCACTACCCCTAATATATACCTTTAGTTATAAGTTTAGTTTTACAATTGTAGCTTTTAAGTTCTATATAATAATATTGTGCATAATTTATGTTAGAAAAAATAAAACCCGATTAGTGTTCTGAAGGGGTGAGTGTTACCGGCGCATGCGTACTTAATCCTCATTACGTCACTATTACACATCTCTTTATTCGCCCACTTACAGGAAATAAGGCAATAAGGATTTTCTACCTTGACAAGATATGAATGAATGTAATTATTCATAACGGAAATGCGATTCATCAATAGTACTATTTCCATCGCATTTTAGTATTGCTACAACTGTATATAAACTCCTTGTTTTACAAATACAGTCAGTTAGAGATCTTCAAGTCTACGCCGAGCTTCGTGCTGAAGCTTTCGCTTCCAGGTCGTGCCCAGTTGTGTACATTGCCTGCGAGTGCCTCTCTACACTCAAAAGTAACTACGAGTAAGTACGCATCACCGATGTTATTATTTCTCGAACACCACATCGACCTAAACAAGCTACAGTTGCTTTATTTAAAATTAATAAGTGTTACCGACGCCAACCGACGTCAATAGCGTGTCCTGTAGGTCGTCTGGGAGTTCAATGCCGCTTTGTAGGATAGCGGGTTGCGGATAGGAGATCTTCATCTTTGGTTTGCGGCTGTTAGGGAAGGCGGTCCGGAGGGTATTGAGATTGTGAGGCTGCGTCTGGTCCGGGTCGATGGCGCGTGCGACAAATATGGAGCATAGGCCTAAGATACGAACACCAATGGCAGGAATTCTGCCCAGGTCTCAGACCTCCCGGGACTGGTGAAAGCGGTCCAGGCGCAGTATTCCTCCCACGATAGTCCGTTTCTTGGTCGGATTGGGAGATGGTCCTGAAACATAAGAACCTGTAATCAATTACTGGACGAATATAAGTTTTGTAGGTATGTAGGAGTGTGCTTGGGTGACAGCCGCGGATGCTGCCTCGAAGTCTGGCTACCAGCACGTGCCGTCTCTGCACAGAGTCAAGGCACCGTCCCACCTCTGCCCCCCAGTTGAGAGTGGACGTAAATGTCACTCCCAAATAGGTGACACTACCGGCAGGCAGGAGCTCCTCTCCCCAGAGCCGGATGCGGACATTTTGCTGGATTGGTGTCTTTTTTTGTGGTGATGTGGGTGTCGGAATAGGATAATTTGAGTTTTGTTTGGATTGGGTTGGGTACGCCGAAAGAAAGTTCGATTACAATCCTCTTTTATACTTCGCGATGTTGGATGATTGCGAATGCGCAAAAGATGTGTACAAATCGTGCATCTTCTGCTGCGGTCTGCGGCTGCGGTCATGTGACACCATATTCTATGAAATATTCGTTCCTATTTTGTATAATTAACCCACGGGTTAAAAAAGTAGCTCCTATTGAAGTATTGGGGGCCGTGATTTAAAAATTAGACGTATCAAATATCCTAGTTTGTATAGTATTCCCGCACGTGACGTAGTGTTTCTTTGATACATTGAAATATCTAACTTGAAATTTGAGAGTTCCTTTACTAAGAACAGAAGATCACATAGACACATCTGTAATTCGAGCTTGCAAACTTTGTTGTTGTATTGACGCGATTTTTTAAATTTTTCTGTTAGTTATATTTCGGATTTCCCTCTAAATCTAGCGATATACTTCTGAAATGAAAATTCCTTAGAAATTGTCTTCCATAGCATGCTGGTTACTTTTGATCAATTCCATACCAAACATGAGTCATATTTCTCGTCAAAAAACTAACAGAAATGGGGAAATCAGTTTTGACATGATGTACCCCTAGCCATAATACTAAAGGTATAGGGAGTAAAAATTTGATGTCACCCATATTATTTTCCCTATTCTACTGGAAGGTGTAGTCATAACTATCTAATCCTATCTACTAGCCGCATTTAGTTACCTGCAGTTCCTTGGAGAAGGTGTCCACATAAGACCATATGGAAGTGTAATATCAGAATGTGCCTGAAATGTTCACGGACAGCAAATTATCTCGGAAACGGTTCATTTTACAAAAAAATGTTTGATACAAAAAACGGATTTAATGAACTTAATGATGTGACCTTAAGTGATCTTGACACCAAGATATCGATATAAAGTCAATTTGTTTACCTAAGTGTATTCACGACTTAAAGACGTTTCGTTAATGTCTTTATTCGCCAAAATTAATCTAGAGATTCGCGAGTTATTAACTATTAAATGTTTAATTTTAAGTTTTTTTTAATTACATCTAATTAACTTGAATTGCTAAAATGTATGCTGTTACACTTCATAAGAGTGCGCAATACGAATGTAAAATTCATTGATTGCTTCCTGAATCATGTCGGCTGGTAAATTAGCAATTTCCTTCCAGCAAAATTAGCAAATGGTTTGGTTTTGGGAAAAGTGTTATCTTTTGGATATCCCTACAAAAAATAATCAAGCGGGGTTAAGTTGCTAAATTCAATTGTTTTCCGTCTTCCAGTCTATCAGTCTATAAACTCAATGTTCAAAAATTCACGAACTCATCTGCCAAAATAGGCTAGCGCTTCATCCTACTGAACCAAACGTCAAAGTACATCTCCGGCAACTGCCGAATTGCGGGAAAAATTTGGTACTCTAACATGTCCCAGTATCGATATGCATTCAAATTGCCCTCAAGAAAAGGAGGTCCAATTTGTTTATTACACCAAGCCAGGTCTTAGTTTTTGCTGATTTTGGCTATGAGATTCAATGGTCCAGTGCGGACTAATAACTCAATTCTGTCGATTTAGATAACCGCTTAAAAAGAAACGTGCCTCATCAGAGAAGCAGATCTGATTTAAAAGATACAATTGCAGAAAAATTCTGTTCATGGTTTCGCAAAACTCTACGCGACGATCAAAGTCATCCTCGTAGAGATACTGGATTAAATGCATTTTATACACCCGGAAGCAATACCCTTTTAAGATTTTTTGAAGCGAGGAATGGGACATGCTATAATCATGAACACTTCTTCGAGTAGTTGAATGTTCATTTTCAATAAATCTTTGCAAAACTTCCACTGCTATTTTGTCATTCGTTGTCGCAGCATGTCGTCCGCGTTTTGGTAGGTAAACTTTATAAAAACTTGAACTTAAACCATTTACCGTTAATAACCCGCGAGCCGCTGCGCTGGTTCGATTTTAATGAATAAAGCGATTCTGGAAATGTCTAAAGGTCGTAAACTATTTGCTGCCCTGGAACATTTCGGCCACGCTATATGATTATACTCTCCTGTACATATGACATTTCTTTTAAATATACCATTTTTGATTCAATTAACCAATAACCAATACATTACTAAACAAATTCCTAATTATTTCCAGGTTACTTCGCGAAGATGGATTGATTACGTATTATTTTCGAACTAAAACAATAAAATCTAGATAAATACATAAATAATTATTTAAAATGGTTTTGCATACTGATGAGAACCAGTGCATTAAAAACATTTATGGATATAAAACTGTAAATTTCTTCTTCTTCGGATATGAGATATATTACTTCAAAATCATGGGTCTTAATAGCATTTTACGATACAGGATCTATAGGATCCTTATAACAGCTCGAGAAAAAGATAGAAAAACAAGGCCTGGAGGATCAAATGTTACTAATTTTTGTAGCTTGTTTTGCTAAGGCACCTAACTTTCGTGTGTTGTACACTATTTTTGCGCCAACAACTATCAACCTATTACAAGAATTTGGTACTAAATCTTTGCTCTATTTTATAAAACTACCAGTACCATCATGAACCATAACATGCTTGTTTTCAGTATAATCGTGACGTTACTATGTCAATCGTTACAGTTCGAGAAATATATCAGAACGTGATAATCAACATAACTGGTAGTAACTGCTTATTTGTCATTTTGTTATTATATATTTACAATGCCTTGGATGAGAAATACACAAAGCTGTTTATAACAGCCGGGCTATTATTAGCGGGAGTTATGGATATGAGGGAGTTATGAATTCATAGCTCCCTCATATATCATTATAACTCCCTCGTATAAGCAAATAGTAACGAAGTAACAAAAAATATCTTGTATGCGCCACTAGAATTACTAGATGATAACGCCCATCGAGTGACATTTATCTCGAGGGCCTTTGGTCCCAGGCGTTATTAACTACATAACTTCCTTAGTGCATAATAGCTATTGATGAACCAAGAGAGCTCTATAAATAATGACGCCCATCAAGCGACACCGGTTGAATTCCATCGTTCTCCGGGCGTTGTCGTCTTATCACCTATATAACTCCCTTGGTGCATGAATAGCTATTATGCGCCAAGAAAGTTATGTACAAGATAACGGATAGGGCCAAAGTCTCTGGGGATGAATGTCACTCGATGGGCGTTATCATCCAGTAACTCCAATGGCGCATAGAAGATTTTATTTTTCGTTATTATTTACTTATAACTATAACACCCTGGGCATTATTAGCGAGAGTTGTTCATCCATAACTCCATCATGTGTCATTATAACTCTCCGCTATGCATAACTGCCGCTAATAGTGACCCGGCTGTTATAGATAGTTTTATGTATCTGTATTCAAGGTACTATAAGTAAGTACTAACGAAGTGACAAATAAATATATAACAACAGGTTGGTAGCCCTATAATATTATTTGTCATGTACGGCACCCACGAAGTCACGGAGCCTGGGTTTCGCTTGTTTCACCAAAATTTAAAATTTAATTTTTTTCATGTATCTCCAAAACTATTAATGTATATGAGATTAGCACAACCTAAAGTATGATTCAATAATTAGACAACTTTTGTATCTTTTAACCAACTTTTTATCTCTTCGCAATATAACTACGGTGTTCACACTTACCTTGTATACAGTGTATATATGAAAATCGTTGTGATATTAAACTGTGCTGTGTAAAAGGTATCACAGGAAAGGTCAAAAAACCGGAATTAAATTACAAGAAAACCTTAATGATATTGATAAATTTTATGTTAAGTAGATTTGTTTAAAAAATAAAATTCTATACCTTCTGCCACAATTATAAGATCGAAATTAAATTTTTGTATAATTTAGTATTCTTGCAGCAACGAGACCATAACTTAAATTTTTACTTCAAACCATTTGCTAAAATTAAGTATTATCTAATTAGTAAAACGTACTTTACCATATATGAATTAAGATACACTATTTTACATGTAAATGGGTGTATATGTGCTTGCACACATTATACATTTTGTGTAATTCTTTAGAAACAAGTTCAAAACAATTTGAAGTTGCTAGTAAAGGTAAACGAGATCAAAGAAGGTTATGTCGAAAGTTTAAAATTAGTACTTCAGCAAAGATACAAAAGTAGATCCACGTTTAATTAGATTATTGATTCAATGGAAGCCACCTTGCTGCCCTTTAACGCAATAATTATCTTTGACCACAATGTTTTCGTTTCCAAATTATATTAAAATTTAAGTTTTAATATAAATATTTTAATGCATAATTAATGTACAAGTTATTTTTTTATAGAATTAAGCTTGTAGTCATTCTTAAATTAAATAAAAACGTTAAAACTATTTGACACACCAAGTCAGAGTAACGATGAAAATTGCACTAGTACAAAATCTAAGTCAAGATACTGATTAGTGTAATATAAATTGTGAATAATTTAAATTAAGACATAATATATTTGTTTAATACAGTGTTGTCATTTTTTTGGAAAAATGTAAAATAATTCTCAATTGACTGAGGGGTGCTGCTTAAACTTCATTGACATTGACATACAAAATTCGTAAAGTTTGACTATTTGCTGTCAAAAAACTGTTACAGAAAGGGTGTATGTAGAGCCGTTCTACTACAGAATAATTTTAAAGTAATCAAAACACCGAGAAAACGGATTTAAAAAGTGAATATTTTTGAGTAATGATCTTGTTTTATTGTTGATGGAAAAAAATGGCAAATAAGTGTATCGCTGTTCTAAAAATTGCTTTAGGTGATGAGGCACCATCAAAAGGAACTGTGTTTCAGTGGTATAAAGAATTTAATTTCGGTCGTATTAACCTTTGTGATGAAGTTAGTGAAGATCGACCAACTACATCAAAAACGCCAGAAAGCGTTGAGATCGTACGAGAAATGATAAATGCTTTTCGTCATGTAACTTATAAAGAAATTGTGTCATTCTCAGACATCGATATGAAACAAGTAAATCAAATTTTATATGAGCACTTGGCTGTAAAGTATTATGTCCACGATGGATTCTCCATAATTTGACTGAGGCTCAAAAACAGACTCGTGCCAAATGGTGCCGAGAATGACTTAAACGGTTCAACTCAGGTACAGCAAATTTGGTACACTACATTATCAGTGATGATAAATGTTGTATATATGACTGTGAACCTGAAACAAAGCAGCAGTTCACTGTTAGGCTGTTCTAACATGAAGCAAAGCCAACTAAAGTGTTTCCAAATGAATAATCCTTTGTTTTGTATAAAAAGAGAATCCTATTGGTGGTATTCTGACTAAAACAAACTTTATCTATTCACAATTATTTCATAGGAAATGTTGTACAGTATCTAAATTTAGTATGAACCGTCAAATGACTTCAATAATTATATTTGAAATATTATAAAAGGTTATCTTATATTTCTCCAGTATGTAAAATATAACTTGGATATTCTCAGGTGACCAACCGTGCAGGACAGGTCCTGCTTTTTAAAGATTTGCCTTACTTAAATAAAGTGTTCAGATTTATTTTTAAATGACGAACAAGTTTTCTCACGAAAAAAATTTCTGTTAGTGTTACTAGCGAGTGGATGCAAATATTTAGATTTTTTAAAAAAAACGACGTTTCTTTTGTAAATGTATTAAATTTTTTAGAATATATTCTGCATTTGTGTGGGTATTAATGCTAAAATTGGAAGAATATTTCCTTATGTAAATAATTACAGACAAGTGATAAAACACAATTAAAAGTTAAAACTCCCAAATATGGTTTTCAGAAAACATAAATCTAAAAGGTCCAGACCTTAAATAAGAGTTTTGTGTGTTGTCTGTATAGTTTTGAACTAAACATGAAATTTATTGTTTTTTATAGTTTCAAAAATATAAGTTATTTACTTAGATAAATAGTTATTACTTTTAAATTGATTGTGTTGAAGAGTATAAGAATACACTTTCAGTAGATATCTATATAGAAACTTTTGAACTGCCCTGATTTTTCATTAAAAATTTCGGTCATTTTAATATTCCATCAAATAAACAAGTTAAAAAGTCACACTTTTATAAATAAAGCAATAAAAATTAACAAACCTCTAAAACTAAAATATAAAGGTCGCCATTAAAACATTAGGCAAGTACATTCATTTTAGTTAACCTTCCATAAGTAGCACTAAGTCTAACAGACTCATCAGTTTTGCATGTACTATGCTATAAGATAAAATTGCAACCATTCAGGTACCTTTCTGCAATAATTTTTTGTATAGCCTGGCAAGCAAGGACGTTGCAGCGCGAATTTATAGGAAACTATTAAGCAAAAGGTTTATCAGACCTTCTACTAAAAGCCTGAATACGGGGACAGTTTATGCGTAATACATATTATATATTACAGTATATATATATATATATATATATATATATATATATATATATATATATATATATATATTTTT
>JAHWXV010232686.1:0-12254 GCA_024586415.1 Phrixothrix hirtus | reverse complement strand
GCGTATGCGTTCACTTTTTAAATAAGGGGGCCCCATTTCTACCTCTGGGGCCTATATCTACACCTAGGGCTTTGCCCCCAATTCAACACCTAGGACTTCGGCCCTTAACAAACTTAGCGGCCGTCTTGGGGGCCCATTTCCGGTCCCGTTCTCTCTTTGCTCTACTACTTCAGTTGTATCTTATAATACCAAAGGCGAAGTTGTATGTCAAATTTTAGAAGCAGCGTGTAGAAATTTAGGGAAATATTAAAAAATAAAGGCACTGGGTGATAGAATATGAAAAATAACGAAAGTCAGCAGTCAGATTTAATTTACAATTAATGCCCTTCTTGAATTTATTAGAACTATATTTAAGACCAAATTGTTATTGAAATTTGTCAAAAACACGGATGTATAACTTAATTTTTACAAAAAAATGTTACTAAGCATTATATTCTTCCCATAATTCTTTTAAATATTCTAGTGATCTTGTCAGCTCTAGCTTTTTTTTTGTATTAAATACGCTAAATGAAACATTAAATAGTAAGTAAGCACTACCACATAGATTATTTACTTAGAGAACCTAATTAAAATCAGAATTAATTTAAAATCAGAAAAAATTTTTTTAAGGAATAAATTGACTAATATAGTAAACTATTTTAATGCACCTCGTATAAAGCCTAAAATTAAAGATTTTGAAAATACATAGCAAAATTATGACATTAAAAGAACTCCATTTATTTCTATAGACGCTTTGGTCAGCTTTGTTGATTTAACAAATAGTAAAATTTAATTAACACACGCCTCAAGGGAAAGTAAAGGTCATGTGCTTACAGAGAACTCCCCGGTATAAGCATACAAGTAAGTAATGTATATAGTAAGTGCGAAAAACTTGGTACAGGCAACTGGAGCAATTACAAATAGGTTAGGAGTATCGTCACCATCCAGGGTTAGCGTAGGATTGGCAACAGCAAATTCTCGTGAGAAAGATCGCATTCAGTACTTTTTAGTTTTAAATTAGCCATCAAAGTAAGAAGAAGTACGAAAGGTCGCATATAATAAAAGGTTTTAGTTCGGAAGTACTGTGTCTTTCCATCAAGCAGAGTCGCTGTATTAGAATTTCGAAATATTTGGGATATTTTTATCGACAAGATAGAGGCAGTACCATCTTACTTTGGTATCCACCCGCTGGGTCCTTAATTTAATCTGGAAAGTAAAAGGGACGGCTTTCTCTTCTAACCATCAAATGCGGACCATCGCAAGCTGAAATGATATCTTTATTATTTCACATTTAAAACTTGGGTGTTAGGCGATCTTACCGTATGTACAAGTCTTTGTTGCCAAAATTTAATTTTTAATTAAGGTCACGTAATAAAAGGGGTGTGGATTCCCCGATCTGCTGTGTTAGGAAATCAAGGAAAATGCACGTAACACAGCTATAATTTCTTTGATATGATTAAATGAGTTTTTGAACTTTCATTATTAAACGTTTCAACGAATCATTTTGTGTAGTATAAATTTAGACTATCAATTTTAATGAATTAACATCTTGTCGCAATAATTAGTTAAATTAGTAGATTGTAGTAAATTAATTTGTTTTATGAAAAACTTGCACTTGCTACAAAACTGTGTAGATATGATGATTGTGTACTTTAAATGTCTCTAACGCAAGTAAGGTTTGTACTTTAAAGTGGTCTTAAACCCACCTTCGATTTTGTTCCTATAGTAAATATGAACCTCGGTTGCGTTGGCTAATGTCAAACATTGTTGTTAAATATTTTTAAGGAATACTCGATTTATCTTCAAATTTTAATTTGACTCGTGTAAATGTGAAAAGTGAATCATGAACAATATACCATGTTTTGTGCTCAATTAGTTTTTCGTTTATTTCAACAGTTTCACTTTTACCTCCTATTATAACTATACAGTGTGCGTCTAGTAAATTTAATTCTGATCCAGAATTTTGTTATTTAGCAAAATTTAGAAAGCATTTGTTTCGCGCCAAGTTCAAAACGTTTATAGCAACCTTATTTGCCACCAAACTTGCTAGTAATGATGTACAGGGTTTTCAAAAATTAGTAGTCATTTTTAAATAATTTATGTCAAGTAAACCGTATTCTGAATCTTCTGCCGCGTTAATTAAATTTGAAGTTCTTACAGACAATTTACATTACTTTGGATATACAGGGCGTATCAATAGTCTCAGTTAATTTTTTGTTCAAGTACTGTTAAATAAAGATCTGCATCAGCTATCCACAAGAAAGGAGGTTTCACTCCTGATTTTATAATAAGGTTAGCGCTTCGCAATATACAGGAGCGATCATAAATAGTGAGCACTTTTAGCATTAGTATATTTTCGTTTCAGTTTTAATTACGGGTGCGTTTGGCGTTACGCCCAACAGCAGTAGTGGCGGCCGCTAACTTGTCGGAGGAGGTGGAGGTTCCAGGAGAATTTCACCGGCATTGTCCGCACTCTAAAGGAAATCAGGATATAAAAAGAGAAAGGGGGCGCCATTATTCCAGATGGCCGCACAGTCTTTAACTTTGTGGATTCATTATTATTGAAAAATATTAAATAATGTATTTTTTGTTTTAATTCTGTTCTTACAATAAATATTATTATTATTAATAGATAGAAGCAGTTCCCTGGCCGCTTGTGAATTTGTCCCGGGATTGCCTTTTGTTAAGACCCCAAATGTTACTATTAATTTTGATTGTGATCTAAGGGGGATCTTCATTTGTACATATCCTCTGAAAGGTAAGGTATCGATTAACTTATTCTACTGTTAAAAATAAAAATCTAGTTAAATAACAAGACATATCTATTGATAAATAAAATGACTTATTTGACATACACGCTAACAACAAGTTACAAAAAGGTTACAGAATAACTTCTTCGTCCCGTGGAATTTGGCCTTATTCCACAGGTACGTAAAAGGCTACACAAAACTACTGAACACTATAGGTAGGGTTTAAATACATATATTCAGAGAGTATGTAATTGCGATCTCCCCATGCACGGTAAGGTTTAAACTGGCCTCAACAAGGGGGCTGGACCCAGGACGTGGTTTAGATAGGGTTTCTCGCCAATCTGTGGTAACCTTTTGCTTACGCCTTTCATAGGCCGATAAAACAAAAAAACAAGAGTACAATATGAAAGAGGTAGCTTAGTTTGGGTCGTCGAATTATCCAAAATCGTCCATCGTGATGGATTTATGGGTTCCTATACATGCGGAAGAACATCACACATTCAAATAAAACAGCTACGGAGTGGAGACGAGCAGGTCTATCCCTAGAGATTCCATCTCTCAGGTTGGGCTCTTCCATCATACTACACTATGCTGAGTCTCTAAACACATATCGAACGCTTCTAACAAAGAACCAATACACGGGCGATTTTTATACAACTGCGTGACGAATCCATATTTACTTTTAAATGTCACTGAACTCTATCAGACGTGGAAATTAATATTTCGCTGCCACATTTATTGTAATTATTAAATTTCAATTCGACACAGATATAGAAAATGCGACGATCGTGTTTTTATCCGACCGTAAGCAATACTTTATCTATTTTTCTTTTAATCGACACGCACATAGGAAAAGATACGCGTCTCGCCTTTTATCCGACAGGAAACTCCCTCTCTATTTATTAATTATTTATTCACGTTGTTCTGTCAACATGCCGTTGCCGAAAACATACGGCGGCAAATTTAAAAAAGAAGAAAATATTTTGTTCATAATGCGCGGAACGCCAACAAAATCTGAAAATGCAGTAGCATGAGGGCGTCTGTCTCCACTCTTAAGGTAGGTCACTAACATCTTGACATACAAGGTGTTTCACAAACATCACCTAGTAGCAGTTTTCGACTTGAAATCAGTGGCTTTTACCGATTTTGTCTCGGCTTACCAGTGTTTAGCTTCATAAGTATCGATGGACCACACCTTGCTCCATGGTAGCTTTGCCGGCCGTGGTTAAACACTCGCGACTTTTAATTGCCACATGCGTTGTTGTCAGATTAGCCTGTAACACTCTATCAATTTCATATCATCTTTTGAACAAAGTTCAAAACAAATGATTTCCCCTAGCCAAACCATGTAGCAATTTATTTAAAATTTGGGTAATATATAGGTCTGTTTTGAAATACTTTCTGGAAATTAAATAGGTAATTTGTACACATCTATTATTCTTAAATCTAACAGAGCTTTCTTTTGAAAACAAAAATGTACACCAACATTTTGATAGTCGCTGTCATATTAATTTTTTTAAGTTGAAAATATTTTCGATTGCAGTCATTGGATTTCAAAACCATAACCTAGTTCAAGATATTTTTTATAAACAGTACTAGATTATGCACTTTTAATAGTTTTGCGTGAATTTAACTATAACACAGCTGTAATTTTCGAAATAATAACGTAAAAGTTACACTGCGTCAATTTATTTCTAATAGATACTCGACCTCTGATAATTACTGCCTAATTGCTTTCATGCATTAAAATATTAGAAAAATTCAGAAGGTTCGTTGTACCTTGAAGTCATTAAAAGAGTTTTAAACACGAACTTTAACCATAAAGTGGTAATTTAATAAATGCAAAACCTAACGAGTAATGTTGATTACGTATTTTTAAAATAAATTAAAATAAAGCCACCGTTCTGAAAAACAATATCATTTGGATTTACGCTACAGCTTCCAAACAACAAAAAGAGTAAAGTGATATTCAATATATTTACCTACTTATTTTTAAACTTCCAATAATGCAGTAAGTGATTTACACTTGTTATAGCGTGAGGTAACAACATACGTTCGTAGTTATCATAACAATCTTGCAATTGAATCCCTTTTTACACAAGTTTACAATGTGCCAAGCAAGTGTAATTCGAGAGGTTCTGAAACGGTTTTCTAACATTTTTCAACGCCCTTATTTTACCCTATCTAAAGACATGTAATTTTTTCTTTAGTTTTTTATGAAAGTTGAAGACTAATGGTTTGATTTTCTGAAACTATTCAGATAAATCTCAAGTAATGAAAACTATGGCCCTGTAGCTGTTTATCAAGAAAGCATGGAACCAAATGTGTATCAAAATAAAGTCATACAGTTTTTGCGAGATTTTGAAAAGGGACAAATTTTTGAAGAAACAAACAGCTTCAATCAAAGAACAAAACATCGAAAGTAGAGAGAATAAAACGCCTAAGAGATTCTCATTTCTGAAAATGTGTAAATTAAGAAAAACATCTTCCACTGCAAAAACGTTTTTTTCACTACTATACATATAGTACCTCTAAAAATAATAGTGCAACGAATTTTGGCCTAAGTAACTAAGAAAGGGCAATTTAATGATTTGAAGAACAATTTGCAAAATCTGTAGTGCACACTAGTTTAATAATTGATGATAAACTACCATTTCTGGCGTGCATCCCTGACGGTTTAGTTGGCAATATTGACATAAACGAAATTAAAAGTTGCGGAAAAAGTGGAAACCTTTTCTAAGTTAATGCCGTTATTCACGGTAAAATTGATTACTGCGTCCACGTGCACAGTAAAATACGACTTATGCGGAACCATAACTATCATTGCCAAGTTTAAGTGCTTTTTCACACGTAGCCATGTGTGTCGACCGCCAGATTTTAGTAAAGTATTGCTTTAATGAACGCTTACACAAGAGCTACTTTTCGTGCTACTCGGTGTTTAGCGGCGCTGAGGCTGCTGTATAGTGTCCGGTCCTTGCCACAAACGAAACCACTAGACACCGATTTTTTTGTAGCGAGGCGTTACCTTAATCGCTGCGTACACACGAGTCACTTTTTGTGTCAAACACAGTCCGATTATCACGTAGATGCTCGGATACTGTATGTGTCTGTCAGATTTTGGTGGCGTTCCACTAATAAAGGACAAAATCTTTTTCCTTAAGTTGCCGCCATGGATTTGTTTCTTAGAAACGCATTCGTGACAGGACAACGGAGAGAAATAAATAAAATAAGGGATGTAGAAATATAAATAAATTGGTGGTTTTGTAATCGGATAAAAAACACGATAGACACGTTTCTTTCACGTCCGTGTCGATTAAGAATCTAATCGTTCCAGTAAGTGTGACAGAGAAACGTAATTTTCAGATGTCTGACATTTCAAAAGCGGGTACGCATTCGTCGAGTAGTTAGGGCAATAAGTTCGGTCGGGTGTTAGCTCTGTGTAAAAGAGAAAAAAATGTTCGGTGTGTTTAGGGACTCAACATAGTGTCAAATGTTGGAAGACCCGACCTAAGAGATGGAATGATATATCTCTGGGAATTGATCAGCGCGTTTCACGCCGGAACAGTTTTGTTAAACGTGTGAAGTTCTTCAGCAGGCGCGGAAACCCATAAGCCATCACGACGTAACATTTTGGGTACAACCCAACAACCCAAACTAAGGTACCACCCTTTCGTTATTGTTCTCTGGCTTCTTACTGTTGGCCTTAGAAAGGCGTAAGAACTTGAACCTTCCCGTGTGACGGGAGATCACTAATACATATCTTCTGTGGAGATCGTGAATGCATATTTGCGTTGACGATGTCTAAATATAGATTACCCTAATTTTAGTGTCAGTAGATTTGCGTACTCCTTCTTCTATCTCTTGAATAAGGCCAAATTCAAGGGATGGAGAAGTTATTATGTAACCTTTTTGTAACTGTTGGTTGTGCTTGTATGTTAATTAACCCTATTTCGTTGTCAATAGATATGTCTTGTCATTTAATTAGACTTTTATTTTTGACAGAAGAATAAGCTAAATGACGATATCTTAGATTTCAGAGGATATGTACTAATTAAGACCGCGATCAAAATTTATACTAACCCTTGGGGCCTTGACAGAAAGAAACCCCGGGAAAAATTAACAAAAGGCCTAAGGAACTGCTTCTAGTTATTCCGAGAACAGTTCCATATCTTGAGCGGCAATCCGGAGTAGCGGCCCCTCTTTCTCTTCCTATTTCCCGATTTCTAGTAGAGCGCTGATGGTGCTGGTGCAAATCTTAGGAACCGCCTTCCTTCGTTGTGCTAGTGGCCACCAGTACTGTTGTTGCGGCGTAAAGCCAAAAGCGCTCGTGACAAGTCGTCGTGTGGTATTTGTCCCTCAGAGTTTTCCTTCAGTATTCTCAAAAATTCGTCGTAAGTTTTTATGGACATGCGAAAATGTTGAAAAAACGTTGTCACTTCTTCGCAAGTCTTTAATTAGATTATCAATCAAACCGGTACATTTCTCAACTAAAAATTGATGCACTCAATATTTCTTCTTTTTTACAATTCCTCTCCTCCTTCGTCGTTGCCATACTAATAATATTCCTGCCGCCACCATCAATGTTGCATCTTCAATATTCATTTTCATTGTTGTAAGCACAGCGGCAAGTGGATGTATTGCACACACGTGTCGGACAACGGTGGCTATGTGTGAAAAGCCACTAAGGGTTGCCACATATTTCAAAAAGAAAACTTTGTTATTTTATAATTTACACAAAGTATAGATTTCACGATGAAGCAACTGCAAGGTAAAACTATTACAATATTCTGCTATACTATACAAGGTGACTCAAACAGTGCACATGTTTTTAGAACGCGCAGTACTTTGTAGAGGAGGAATTCGCGGCTCCTCCACTTCTCCTGCCACGAAGTACAGAGGGTCTGGTTTCAAAATCCATGGAGCGGTGAAACGTAGAGTACCGTATTTTTGCATTTGAAAAGTTCTTAAGAAATAGTGATTCTATAATTTCCATTCAATGTCTATTCCGTCGACATTTCAATATATCGGTAGGTGGAGCGATCCCTGATCGAAACACAATACTCCGATGGGTTGCACCATTTCGCATAACTGGATCCGTTACCAAGAGGTCATCGCCTAGTTGTCCTCATACAGCTCGAGCTCATGAAAATGTTGAAAATATGAAAAGAGCGGTTATTCAAACATTGCGTCTCCACTTTAAAACTGCCCCGGTATTCACTACAGAGCGTCCTACAGAATAACTTGCACTTTCACTCCTACAAAATAATGATTGTTCAGAAGTTACTTTAAGATGATTTTGTTCAAAGCAGTTAATTTTACGACAAGATGATCGAAATGTGTGATGCTGATGATGATTTGATTCTGATGAGTGATAAGGCACATTTCAATTCAAACGGTTATGTAAACAAACAAAATTGCCGTTATTGGGCAGCAGCTAACCCGATAGAGTTACACCAGCGACCTTTTCATGGTGATAAGGCAACAGTTTGGTGCGGGGTTTTAAAACAGGGATCATTGGACCTTAATTTTTTGAAGAGCGAGGGGATAGTCTAACAGTGACTTTGAAGACTTCTGGCCAACATGAAAGAAATATGGCTCGAACAAGATGGAGCCATAAACCCATATAGCAAGAGCCGAAGTTGTTTGACAAGTGTTTCCCTACTACGTAATATGACTGTTTGGTGACGTTCGTTGCCCTACACGGTCATCCGATTTGTTAGCTTGCGACTACCTTTTGTGGGATTACCTCAAATCGAAAGCCTATGTTCGAAAATCTCGTATGCTAGACGAATGCAACTTTTCTATTCGTGAAGAAATCGCAGTCGTACCCCAAGAAATGCCGAGAAAAACAATGTGAACTTTGAAGGGAGGCTCCGTGTGTGCTTTCATCAAACTTGAAGTCATCTTCCGAACGTAAACTTTCATAATTAAAATTAAATTAAATAAATTAAATAACCTCGTATACCAATAAAAATTAAATAGATCAGATTATTGTTGTGAAACTAAATTACTTTATATTGAAAGTTAAGCAGCTTGCACTCTTTTGAAATCCATACGTTCTTTTTGCGCCACCCTGAACATATATCCAGTAAATAATGAACGGTACTTGCTTCATCAGTTTATAAAGTGATTATACTCTAGTGTTCTGTTTTGTGATGTTCACGTTATCTACAGTAGTAACAAAGGGAGAATTACATTACCAGCGTTATGATAATTTCACTAAACAACGACACAGGGTTCATCTTTCGTTCTATAAATATTATACTGCACTTTAACTTTAGGAGATAATATGGTACGTTATGGTATTACTTTCTTTTACTATTTTGCTGCATTAGTTGTCAAGGAGAAAAAAGGGAGACATAGAGAGAAAGAGATAGAGATAGAGAGAGGCGATTTAAAATAATAACTTGGCTCGTCATAAGATTATTACTATCTTCTAAATTTGAAACTCGCCATACATAAATGGTACTCCCTAAACAATTTATATTTATAAAATGCTAAATGTTTTATATCCCACGTTTGATAAAACTTACGTTGTAAAAAATAGTTCAGATTGATTGAATAAATTATTTATTTGCTAACAATTGTAACCGTCACTGGTTACTGTTTTAAATATCATTTTGCTTTTTAACTTGATTTTAGAGTTCTTTCACAGTTTGTTGCCAAAACCAAAACCAATTAGTTTTGATCTCTTTTTTTATAGAGAAGACATAGTTTGAGAAGAACGGATAAGTGAGTTCTACGCACACTCTTTATTAGCGGAACTAATAATCCAAAAAGATGTAGACATCAAGGTATTCGTAACATTTTCATTAATTAGTAAATAAACAAAATTATAAAATTGTACATAGTTTGTCACAAATTTAGGATTTTTCTACTTATTAATTTATCATGTTCTGACTAAAACAGAAATGTCTTTTAAAACGTTAGTCTTTTATACGAGGCATGTCCGGAAACCAAGATTATAACCCCTGTAGGTGGAGCAGTAATGTTTTTGTGCATATGTTGGCAACACTAGCGTGAACTGTCAGCCCTCCTCTTCTCTTGCGCGGCAGTTAACCAGTGCAGTGTGGGGTCTCGTATAAGAAACAAGCGTATGCAATGGCTGCGGTAATTACTGATTGCGCCAAATCTGAAGTGCGTACCATCATGAACTCGTTCCGGAAGTGTTGAAGAGAATTCTGCATGAAGCTCTACCTGCAGCATTAGCGTACCGCAAATTGTACGCGCTCTGACTACCGAAAATGCTAACTGAAGAACACAAAAGGAAACGGATGGATTTTCCAGCTCGATCTCTTCATACGCCACGAACGCAAAGATGATGTGTTCTTGGACCACATCGTAACTCGTGATGAAACCTGGATGTAACGTCATACTCCTAAATCGATGAAAACGTTAAGAGTACAATGCCACTGTGATTCTAGGTTCTATGACTGTGGGATACAGTCGTTCGTACTCCGCCTTAACAAATTTTTGGACAGTGGCGACAATTACGTCGAAAAGTAACCACTGTATCACACTGCAAATTGTGGCAATCTTTAGCTGTAGTAACACGTTTCTCACTGAATACCGGTCGTTGCAAACATTGTTTCCAAAGGTTCCTCGTGTATAAGCTTGGAAAAGAATGTTTATCAACTTACTTGCGTTTTGTCAGAATTTTTCCCCGTTTATCGCTCTAAATTTGAAACCAATCGGTGAAGCCGTTTTAGTGTTATGGCGGATGACAATTTGAAAAATTAGTTTTCAAATCTATCATATTGGACACAAATTTGCTAGGCAATATTAGGCCATTTGGTAGATGTAAACGCAGGTTTTTAGTAATCTAATCAAAAATAGATGTTACCTCGAAGCCATTTTATTCCACCTCCATAAGAAATATTATACAGTCCATGTCGATATGTACTCCCTAGAGTTCGGATATGTATTCTACAATTAAAAATAGCACAAAAATCAAGAATACTAAATTCCGAAAGCGAAGCCGTTTTAAAGTAAAATTGGAGTCAAAAATTAACATTTTATAATTTTTCATTTATATTCTAATCAAATCTAAACACAAAACAAGTAACTTGAAACAAAAACAATTAGCCACTTCAAAGCTATTTTTACATTTAAAATAGCAAGGTACGCTAATAGAGAATACGTCAACATGTTAAAACTTTAGGCACTTGTAATGATAACGCTCGTGCTGCCGAGCGCTTGTACAGAGAAAGATTTCCGAACAGTCATCATCCAGATCACAAAACAATTCAAAATTTCGCAACACGTGTTGTGGAGACAGGAAGAATTGTTTCAAAACGTTATTTGTATGCCAGTCGACCTCGAAGAGACTTACATGGCGATAGGAGGAACACTTATTGCAGGATGTTGAGAATAATCCTACCACCAGCTCACGTTTGGTGTCAAGAAATAGGCGTCACGCCCTATCCTCTGATTCTAGATGTCTTTGAAGGTACAACTTGTATCAATACAAGCTACAGCCTGTTCAAATATTGCATCCCGGAGTTTATAACTGGCCGAAACGCTTCTTGCGTCCCGGGGGAGGGGGTGGGGGGGGGTATCCTACGTCTACGATGAAATTAACTTCGCCAAAAATTCAGGAATGATTCGCGAACGTCAAAAATCGGGCAAAAGTGGTGATTTACGGGCGCCACTTTACCTTAATTGTTTTAGATGGTTAGAACTTCGGAAATGGAACGGTAAACGGTCCTATTTCAAAACCGTAAGCATGTGTTGTTATTATGGTATGCCCAATAATAAGCTACTCCTCGTACGCCACTGGGTAGGCGCTTCAATCACGTTGAGTCAGACTTACAACTAAAAAATGTTTTACTTACTTAGGTGTAACGTTTTCCTGTAAGAAACTATTATGTCCTACTACTAAAGTTATTTATGACAGTGAAATAATAAGATTGTCTGTTTTAAATAAGTCGCTTATAATGGAAAAGACATGAAATTAATACAGAAAATACAAAAGCATTTAAACGAACAATTACTTAATAAATAAAATTTGAAAATTAGGTGACTCCTGAATTTGATTTCTAAAGACTACCTTATTTAATAATAACAAAATACTGCCCCCTTCTAAGATTGGCCTTAGTTTACGGTAACTATCTAAATTAAATATGTAATTTAGATTCGCTAATTAAACTTCCCACAACAAGAACAGATTGTCTAACTGCTACTTGATTGAAGTACTTCTCGCAGCGATTTATTACTACGTTACGAAACGGGGGTTGATTGTCGGATACCCGGTGAAGCTCAGCGACTTACAGGGTGGAAGGAAATTGTTGAAAAAATGTTACTTACTTATATTTACGTTGAATTACGCGACTTTTGATAGCATGTCACAATGCCTCCGGCACTTCATGAATAAAGCGTACGTCATAGTACTTTACAAAACATCCTATAGCCCTATGGATACGAGAGTTGCCTTTTATGTTGTTACAAATGATCACTAGATGTCGCTAGTGTAATAAGTTATTACCATATTCGTAAAATTTGACATTTTGTATTGTAAAATCCGTG
>JAHWXV010232670.1:0-7500 GCA_024586415.1 Phrixothrix hirtus | reverse complement strand
CAGCGTCGTGTCTGCCTGTCTGGACAGGTCGCTGCAGAAAACGCTTTAAAGCAACGGTGAGAACAGGGAGTCCTGCAGCACTTCCACCTCTGCAATCCTCGGTCGTGAACGACACCCCTCCAGCTTGATTTGAAACGTTCTATCCTTTAGATAGGACGCAATCAGCTGGACGAGCTTCCGAGGAAAGTTTTCCTTCAGCATCTTGTACAGTAATCCCTTGTGCCAAACTTTGTCGAACGCCTTACTGACGTCCAGGAAAACTGCGGTTCTCCTCTCTGATGACTTCCCTCAGATGCTTTGGGAGAACTCGATCACTTGGCTTCCTTCTCACGTTCATCGCAAACAGTATAGACTCCTGAATGCTGGAAGTGAGGCAGACTACCGATTCCTCTAGCTTAATCTCGGTGTGTATCTTTTCGATACACCCGAGATTTTGCTGCAGGTGGGAAGAGAATGCGGGTCATGAGACACGTCGCAACGTCTGCTGCTTCGCGTAGGAATACTAAAACAGGATTATGATCGGAATCCAGGTCGTGAATTGAAGTGAGTTCGTGTTGTAATGGATCATCTTTTAGAAGAACAATGTCTAAGACGTCTCGAGTGCCTAGAGTTGAAACGTGGGTTGGTTCGATGGGGTTACCGATGATGAAGCTTTGGTTCGTCTCAGCATAGTCGTGGAATATCTTTATATTTCGGTTGGTTCGTCGACTATTCCATGATGGGTGCTTAGCGTTGCGATTATCAGTAAGAATTGTCGGAAAATGGCAGTCAGGTAGGTTTTCCAGGTCTTGAGGGTCGATATCGCTTCTTGGCGGGTAATAAACAGCCACAAAAAGTGGATCCAACCATTGCTTTTAGTGTTGATAGAAACTGCTGCCGCCTCGATTGTTTGAAGTTCTGAAAGAGGCGAAACATGGTGATCTATATGCGATTTGACATAGATCGCTGTGCCAACTCCGCGAGCGTCAGGTCTGTTCATCTTGTAATGGACGTAATTACGAAGACGGGGTGTGTTTGCGGCACGTAGATGAGTTTCGCAGACAAAGAGGACGTCTAGGTGTTGTCTAGCGGCGACATCTCGAAGTTCGTGTCGTTGTCAAAGTAGTTCATTGGCGTTTCACTAGACCGTCTGCAGGAATCGAGCTTTAAATGGTGTATTATCCATTTAAGGCCGTTAGAAAATGGAAGTGATATCTGGAAGCACGCTTACAAGGGCAGTGAGACCTTCGGAATCTTTTCCAATAGCCTCCGCGACCTTGAAAACGATCTCGGAGATTCTGTTAAGATCAGCAGACTGCAGAAACTTGAATAGTCTATCAATATCCATTGGTTCCGCCTCCTTCCTACTGGAATGGGAGGGGCGTGTGGGTTTCGCCGAACATGAGGGCGTGGGTAGTGCAAGAAAGCTTGAGGTGGGAGCCGCATTCTCTGCTTTGGACGAAAAGCTTCTAGAGACGGCCTTGGCATATGAAACGCCTTAGCGGGTCGCCTGTGGAGCCGTTTTTTGCACTAACTTCGGAAAGCGTTCATAGCTATGGTAATTCGCGGTGTGGCGCTTTCCGCAGTTGGCATACGTCGCTTCCGTCTCGCGCGGCTTCGTGCAACCCCCAGAGTGGTAATCTCCTACGCACTTCACACACTTCGGGGGTGCATGGCAGCACCCTTGAGAATGCCCGAACCTTTGGCATCGGAGGCACTGTCTAATAGTTGTCTTGCGTCTCGGCGATTCCACCCTCACAACAAGGCGCAGAACGTCCTTGATGTTGAAGATCTTCTTCACCTTCACCGTCTTGGACAAAATGACCAATACCAATGGTATGGGACGTCTCTCAGAACCGGTTCGCATGCGGTTGGCGGGGAGAAGAGGGAATTGCTTGTCTTCTACTAAAGTTATAATATTTATAGGTTTGAGTTGCCACCAATGTTAAGGGATTTGTCGTAACGGGGAACCGGTTTTCCTATACCATCCTTGTATCATATTGCCGCCTGCCATTTCAACCAACTTGCAAAATGGCTTTCAGCACATTGTTAGTGCTGAACTACTTCTTTCCCAGCACTTTCCTCCTGGTGAATAAATGGAAATCGCTTGGTGCCAAATCTGGGCTGTAGGGCGAGTGGCCAAATATCTCTCATCCAAAGTTCTTGGGGGTTCCTTCATTTATGCTGCGGTATAAGGCCGTACATTTTCATGAAGAAGGACAACGTCTTATGACAACATTCCTCCCATTTTGTTTTGTATTGCTCTCTGTAAACGTTTCTGAGTTTTACAGAATATACTACAAAATATTTCCCCATTTACCGCATTTCAAGCACCGTGGTATACGTCCATTTAGTTTTCGCGCCTTAAGCAATCTCGAAAACTTTTCTTCTAGACTCTGCACTTATGTGGAGGTGGCGTTTATATTCGGACGCGCTAATTTAGGTACTTGATGAGTTTCGGAATTCCGAAAACCTTCCACAAATGTTTGCCCACGAATTTGTTCAATAAAACTTTCTGGAGTCGTTGGGTATCCTAATTGGGGATTCTCTCCAATTTTCTGCACTCCATTCCGTAACAGGGAACAATAGGCTGTTGCATATATCTATCATCATATCGCAGTTGTCTTTTCTTCAATTGCCTATCTATTCGATATTGCAGCTGTCATGAATTGTTTGTGATAATAATTGGCCGAAGATGTCTTTCCGTCATAAATTGATGCTTTAGTGTGTCTTACAGCCCTTGACATACCATTTTCAACAACAGGCAAGTGGTCAAGTAGCTGATTGTTCATGACGAATGGAATGCTCTTTCTTCTTAGGCATACTGACTTCTTTATTCACGATGAGGATAAACTATTGATTTAGTTCATCGCAGTTCTTGGTTATCTCCTCATACTTTGTTAATAACTCATTTGTAACATCTTCCATTTCTTCTTATAATTTAATTTGGCTTAATTTATTCGATACCATTTCTCCTTTTAATTTTTTAGTAATTTCTTCTTGCAATTTATTTTCGTTAGATCTCGTTTCTTCCTGATTGAAATCCATTTCTTTAAATTTAGTTTGATTGGATTTCATTTCTTCTTGCAATTTATTTTGATTGGTTTCAATTTTTTCTTGATTGGAATTCATTTTGTCCTACATCTTCTACATTTCCATCAGCGACTAGTTTTTTTCAGCGCTTCTTTTTACTAGCATATAGAAAACAATTAACAATAGCTTTTAAATAATGGTATTCCAACATCTGACACCAATGTACAGCAAATAGGTAATTATTTAAATCTTTATTTATATTCACTAGATTAAAATTATCTACATACACGTATTCAACTGAAATATTTATTTTATAGTACACTAATAATAAACGTTTATGTTTCTATTTATTTATAACTACTTTTAACACGGTAAACATTTTTTTAATATTGAAACTAAAGATTTTAAACTGTTATTTATTTAAGAGCGGTCTTCAAAGGGAGGGGATAAAGCATTTACGAATTTTGTAAATGTTAAAATGAATAAGTTAAACTATTACTAAACAGTGGATGCTAGTCGTCAGATTTTATTTAGTTTACATCTTTTAAATACTAGCGACCATAAAGCAATTTTACCTGTAAGATTAGCTATTACTTACGTTGAGTCACGTCTAGGAATTGCTGGGCGGAGTTATTCCCTACTCAATCCTTAATCATTCTAAATAAAAGATGAAGAGATAATCCTATAAAGTGTAAGGCTTAAATTCTGAATTAATAGAACACCTACATGGGTGAAAAGCCATAAAACTGCAAGTTCAAAATATGAACATTTGTAAGGCTAGTCACTACCAAAAAATCGCATAAGCTTACATAAAAATGCAGACAGGCGAACAACGAAGTTTTGCATTTTCAAATGGCGCGCACTCGTGGATCATAATTTTGTCCTCATTTGGACTTGTCAGCACGAAATAGACCGCTGCGCGCCATTCGTCGTAACTAGCCTTGCAAATATTCATATTGTGAACTTGCAGTTTTATGGCTTTTCACCCATGTATGTGGTCTATTAATTTAGAATTTCAATCTTATACTTTATAGAATTCTCTTCATCTTTTATTTAATATTACATTCTATAATTGAATACTAGATGACTCTGTCACAAAATATCAAATGTAAACGGCAGTCGTGAAGCGTTTATAAGGAGGTTTTACATTTTCAAATGGCGCGCGAATAGTGAGAGTGAGGCTTGACCATCCAACGAGCACACACGTACGCTTAGCTGTTCAAGTTTCTGTGTATTACACCTTAGGCCCCTTGCTCCTAGAGTCGGTGGATTGGGTGCAGTACACCCTAGTGCTTTTAATAAGCAAGTACCTACATTGTACGACTATTCTGTGAGATGACAGACCTTGAAGCTACGTTAGCATCAGTACTGGCCAACCTTAGGTAAGGCAACCGCCGAGAGGCATTCAAAAAAATGGGTCAATTCCCAGGTGAAGTTATCGCGAAAATTGACGACCCCAGGTTTAAGCACCTGCACCTTGAAGGTCGAATTGAGCGGGCAGTAAAGGAATTCTTGAATAGAACCGCAAAACCACCAGGCCCCGTGCGAGAAGAGCCGAAAAATGAGCCACCAATCGAAACCATCTACCTGGTTAAGAATCCCCAGGACGTGGAGATGCGCTACTCCACTTCGGAAGAAGATGAAAACGACGGTTTCCAGCGAGTGAAGAACCGAAAAGGGAAGACGCCTGCAGGACGGTCCGACGCCGGACCATCATTAAAAATGGCAACAAACAACCGCTACGAACCCCTGTCAGACATCGAACAGGAACAGGAAGCGGAAGCGAGAACAGCAGTTCCGAAAAAGAGTGCAGCGAGGAAGACGGCCACGAAAGTACCTCACATAGTGCTACGAAGCAAACAAGAGTGGTCGAGCATAGTGAAGCGGCTCGAAACCGACATCAAACCTAGGGCAGCCACCAACACGGCCCTACGCATTCAAATTCAACCTGAGAGTGAAGAAGACTACAGAAAAATTAAGGGCATTTTCGACGATAGGCAGCCCCCCTTCACACGTATCTTCTGGCGGCAGACAAACCGCTTAAGGGACTGCCTGAAACCATCGCCGACGAAGAGATCAAAGCCGACTTAATTCAGACGGCAGTCAAGCGAATACGTAGCGGGAAGGACAAAGCTCCTCTCCCGATAAACTTCGTAGAAATGAAGAAAACGGCAGCATCCAGGATCATCTACAACCTGGCGGAGGTCCTCTACATCAGAGTAAGGGAGGTGGCACCCTGAAGAAGCAGGAGGGGCACAATACAGCGTCACCGATGCCAGCAGTTCGGGCACTCGCAGCGGTATTGCAAGGCGAGCCCAAAGTGCGTCAAGTGCGCTGGAGCGCACCATACAAATGACTAAGACAAGGGACGCGAAGCTCCTCCCAACTGCACAAACTGCGGCGGCGGCCACACAGCTAATTACAAAGGGTGCACTAAGTTCCCGAAACTAAAAAAGACAAAGCAAGAGCCAGTTGCAGTGACCGAAAGCAGAGCAGCAACCACGTTTTCATACGCGGAAGCGGTGAAAGGCCCAGCCACCCCCACCCAACCAAATGCGCCATAGGTCAACGCCGTGAACGTAACTAAAGCAGCGGCAATCATCTTGGAAGCCGCGAAGGATGCCGCCACCTTCGGTGAAGGCATCACAAGAATCGTGGCCCGTCTCCCGGACATCCTAGCGGTATTCGAGGCGGCGCCTTGAAAGCCACGCCCTAAACCGGAACTTCTTCAACAGCAGCACAAATACAAGTCACAAAGGTACAAATTCGATGGAGTGCAAAGGAAATAAATTCCTAATCCTCCTTTGTCATTGATACAATGCAGTGCAAATGGCGCGCAGCAGTCTATCTCGTGTTGACGAGTCCAAACGAGGACGAAATCATGATCCACGAGTGGCTGTGCGCACGATTTCAAAATGCAAAACTTTGTTGTTCACCTGCCTGCATTTTTATGTAAGGTTATGCAATTTTTTGGTGGTGACTAGCCTTGCAAATGTGCATATTTTGAACTTGCAGTTTTAGAATTTAAACCTTATACTTTATCGGATTATCTGTTCATCTTTTATTTAATATTACGTTATATAATTCAATACTAGATGGCTCTACCACAAAATATCTTTATCATTCTATTTGAACGACGGTTGCAATAGACGTGGGATTTGTAAGCTTGAAATACAAGGGCAAAATAGCTGCGGATGTCACAATTGCAGCTTCATTTGACGACAAGATTTTGGACCTAGTATAGTGTAGACGAAACGGGCCTTTTTGGAAAATCCCAGGCATGTCAAACACTCGCGTCCAAATGGGAAACGTCAGTACCTGAGTATAAAGTGACCTGAGCCAGGTTTCGATTTTATGCAAATGCAAGTGGGTCACACAAAATGCTCCTAATTGGGAAGTCAAATAATCTACAAATTCAAAAAAGTGTGGATGAACGACGAGGTGTTTGTTGATTAGTATGACGATACATTCATATCCAAAGTGAACAATTCCGCAGAGAGGTCGACATTGATGCATAATGCTCCAGCACAACCTTCCACGGAACTCATGGAACGAGATAACGGTTTATTTACCGTTCAATTCTTTTTACCTAATGTAACAATTCTTCAACTGATGGATCAAGACGTCATAGCAACTTTAAAAAATACACCAAAAACCCTTTTACGACGATTAATCTTTGCTGAATCTGAGGGATTGTTGCTACTATATAATCGTGAACGCTTGGGATTCAATTCAGATTAGTAAGTTAAAAAAAGCCTGTAATAGACTGTTGAAGAAAGGAAAAATGTGACAATATGGATAAACCGATCGATGTTGATACTCAAAAAGTAGTAACAAAAATAGCATCAGTGACTGTTATCGCTTTAAAAATCAATGACAATTGTGATGATAATGACCCTGTAGAACGGTTTTCAAATGATGACAGGTGACGTCTACTCTGTAATTATTGAAGGAAGACGACGAGAAAACTGATGACAAAGAGGATGAACCTGAGTTTATTGAACTGGACCCTGGAGTATCCCATTCGGAAGTATTTTTGAAAACTAGAAATAGCATTTAAATGGTATGAAAGGCAAAAGTAACCCAACAGTATCAAACGATTCCAATTCAAGCGAATTAAAATTTCTACGCGGCAAACTAAAATTGATAATTGCTTTACGAGTGAAAATGTTTAAAACCTGAAAAAGATTAAGCTTTTTTAAGTGAAAATATATTTACACTAACCGAAATAAAATAATGGATAGGCAGAATTTTCTTAAATAAAGAAAAAACGAAGCGGAACCAGTTGTGACGGCATCCTGAAGAAGGCCTGACTTCGCTTGAAAGTGACAAAGATCTTTAAAATGACTTGCCTATACATGAGATAACTATTTAATGTAAATTTTTATGACAAGCATTTTTTATACATATTAAAAATTTTTTGCATCAGCTGAGGCTCGAACTCAGGATCTTGTGCTTACATGACACACGCTTTAACCAACTAAGCTA
>JAHWXV010232660.1:0-23930 GCA_024586415.1 Phrixothrix hirtus | reverse complement strand
TCACATTGAAGTTGTGCTCTCAGTGTTTTTGTATTCGCTGTAGTGTAAAGACGTTTGTTTCGGACTGTGCACCCCCAAGACATACCACTACGCGCCGCCGTTTCCGTCAATGCCCTTGAAGCGTATGCACGCGATTTCTTTTTGTAGTAATACTACCCAGAAACGTTTTTGTGACACATCAACAGACAGAGTTGTTTCTTTGTTTACGTCACAATATTGTAAAATTGGTTCATTGATTAGACGTGTTTTAATTTTAGTGAATACCTTTTCTTGTTCCTCTTGTCAAACAAAAATATTTTCCTGTTTTAACATCATTGGGAAAGGATGTTTCCCTGAAAGATTTTCAATAAAACGATCTAAATAAGATATTTGGCCTAAAAACCTTGGCACGTCTTTTTGATTTTTAGGACATATCTTTTATGGCTTTGATTTTTTCATTGTCAATAGAAATTGTATCTTTAGAAAAATTACCTTATCTACACCTAATTTACATTTTTTATATTGAATTTGATATTATTCTCCTCTGCTCGCTTGAATACTTTTTGTAATCGTTCCTCGTGTTCTTTTCGAGTTCTTCCATAAATAAGGATATCATTCACATAGATCTCTATACCTTCCATAGCAAATATATCTTTATAATATTCCTGAAACACTTCACTTGCTATTTTAACTCCAAATGGCATTCCTAAACATTTAAATCTACCAAATGGGGTACCAAATGTGCATAATTTACTAGATTCTTCATCTAAAGGAATTGGCCAAAAACCATTATAAGCATCCAAGGTAGAGAAATATTTAGAACTTTCCAATTTTGAGATTATTTCATCAGTATTTCGTAATTTGTAAGTATAATTTACAATTACTTTATTTAAATTTCTTTAATCGAAACAGGTTCTCAAAGATTCATCAGCTTTTTAACAAGTATATGTGAATTAAGCCATTTTACACTTCCTTTGCTTCTCTTAATTACGAGGATTATCTCTCAATTAAAGGCCGTTCGGTTGTAAAAAATTTATTATGAAAACTTTATAAATATTTTTGTAAATTAAGACATTTGTCATAGCGATTCACCAGCTTCAATATTCCTTCGTCATATTCTTCTGCCGCCAGCCCATTTAACAACTGATTGACAGCATTTTTAAGTTCATTGTCACTCGCGAATTGCTTACCACCCAAAAATGCCTTCAATTTCCCAAACAAATGGTAATCAGAAGGAGATAAGTCTGGACTATTTGGTGGGTGATCGAAAATTTCCCATCCAAATCTTCTCTGCAAATCACGTGTTGCCCTTGCAACATGTGGACGTGCATTATCGTGCAGCAATACGACGCCGTCGGTCAACCGTCCACGTCGCCGATTTCGAATGGCGTGTCGTAACTTATGAAGAGTTTCGCAGTTGGCTTCTACATTTATAATCGTTCTACGTGGCATAAAGTCAATCAACAGTATGCCAAACCGATCCCAAAACACTGTGGCCATCACTTTTCGTCCAAATGGCGGTAATTTGACCTTTGTTAGTTTCGTTGGTGACTGAGGACGACCCCATTCACTTGACTACCACTTTCTCTCTGACGTGTAATACGAAATTCATGTTTTAAGGCTGGTTACAATTGAATTAAGGAACTGATCGCTATTTTTCTGAGTAGCGCAACAGAAATTCCAGCAGATTCCGTTCGGATTTGTTTGTGGCTTTCCGTTAAGACGTACGGCACCCAGCGTGCACAAATCTTTCTGAAGCCTAAATGGTCATACACAATGCGACCAATAACAGCTCTTGAAACGTCAGGAAAACAAAGAGCCAGGTCGTAAATTGTCATGCGACGATCGTTTCTGATTTCATCATCAACGCATTTCAACAAGTTCGCGTTGATTATCGAGGGTCTCCCTAAACGTTCCTCATCATACACACTAATTCTGTTATTTCTAAACCTTTCACACCATTTTCGCACATTTCTTTCATTCATTTCATTATCACTATACACCACAACCAACTACCTATGAATTTCAGCTGGCTTAACGTTTTGATGGTTTAAAAAGTGTCACTCCACATATTTCATAATCGGCGGCAACATCGATTTTCTGATTCATTTTAAAACGTAATAACTCACACGTAAACAAACAGACACAATACTACAACTAGCAGACTACAGCACAGTGTTTACATTACTAGAGTGGCATTCATCCACACAGGTTTGCCAACCTCAAGCAGAGAAATTTCCCAGCAGTCTTTAATTTAGAGATAACCCTCGTATTTGTGCTTTCATCAATTTCTCTAAACATTTTTTGAATTGCATGTGTAGAGCAAACGGAGTATTTCTGATTGAATTTATTATCTCTTTTTCGTCCTTTTTAATATCAATGTGATATAATTTACTTAATTTACCAATGCCCTGAAAGATACTTGTAATTATTTATTAAGTGTCTATATAAATCAGATTGATCATTACTGCTATTAAAGATAATGATTCCTAATTGTAAACTTGTTTGAATACCAACTATTATTTTATCTATACCGTTTTCTATATCAAATTCTGCTTTACAAGGTTTTTTATTAAACTGTACAATTCGTTCGCATTTACCAATTATGGGAATTTTTTGACCTGTAAATGTGAATAATGTGTCATTTGTATTTATTACATTATTTCTATTAAAGCCTATTTCAATTAACTGTTTTAATGAATTTTGTTTGCGTTAGCACCAGTATAAATTTTATAATTAATTAATTTATTGTTTATTAGAGCATTAACAAGACTAGGATTATTTAAATTATTAGTAATACTATCGATTGAAATGTACTCTGCAACAGAATTACTAACACTACTTACTGAATCTTCAATGTTGTCACAATCTATTTCATTTATTTTTTTGCCATTTGTATTAAATTTGTTTTTATTGCAACCATTTGCGAAATGATTTAGTTTATGACAAAGATTTTTACAAATTTTGGACATTTATTTATTAAATAATCATGACCACATCTTGTACATTTCTTAATTTGTTGTTTAAAAGTTATTTTATTGTTAAATTGACCTTTATTACCTTGAATGTAAGTGTTAAATTTTTTACCTACCCTAACGATACGGATGATTTTCGATTTTTAGCTTCAACTTCGACCTGGCTTATTGACCTCAAATTTGTGTTCTTTCAAGTACTGTCTTTAACTTTCCGTTAAAATGCAGCATTCTATCGTTTTTTCTAATATAATATTTTCTTTCTGTAACAAATTTTCGCGTATCTCTTCTTCCTTGATCCCAGTAATGAAAATTGTTTTGATTAGTTCGTCCTTTAATTCTCCCAATTCGGATTGACTTGTTCCGTAACAAAATGCTTTGTTGATTCATTTAACTGTCTCAATGTAAAAAATTGTACGTTAAATTTCTCTTGAATACAAAGTATGACTCAAAATTATTTTTTAAAATTTCTATTTTATCCACTTCATTTTCTTCGAATTTAAACGAGGTATAAATTTGAATTAATTCTTCACCTAAGTAGAACGTTAATTGTGCAAAATGAATTTTTTCGGATTTTTTATTTAATTCACTGGCTATAGCATGTATTTCAAAACATTACTTCCATTTTTCCAATTCTCCAATACAGTTCTGTTTAATTGCATTGAACTGAGACCTTTTATTGTTTCCATTTTTATTTATTAAATTAATATATTTCTTCAGTTAGCGTATTTATTAATTAATGTAATTTCCACGTATTTTACTTTTATTAATTTACAATTTTTGAATTCTTACCGATTGCGCCATGTTATACTAACGAGACTAATATAAAGATGATTGACTACAAACTGAACTTTACTTATAAAATACAGTCGAATTTCTATATAACGAGGTTGCTAAATCCTGAAAAAAATGTCGTTATAGGGAAATAACATCTTTTACTACATTGCTTAATTTTTAATAAAATATATGTTTATGTACAACTATCTATGTATTTTACAAATACATATGTATAAAAATAATACCTAGTAAATTAATTACATATATGTAAATATTACGTTTTTTTGAAAACGTCTGTAATTTCTTGTTGCACAGAAAAATTAAAACACGTTCTTCTTCAAAATAGGCTTCACACTTTTTGAGAGCATTAAAAATGTTTCCGGGTACATTTTCGTAATATTGCAATCCGCTACGGATAGTTAGAAATGCTTTAATTATTTCTTCGTTGGATGGTTTTTAGCGGGTTCTTCACCATCATCTCCTTCCACGTCTTCGATAGTTTGACGAGTTTGATTGTTGTTCAAGGTTTCTAAAATTTCTTCATCGATAGGATATTCAATGGTAATTAAACCATCATAAATCTCGAGGTAATCGCTTAACATGGCATCGGCAGTAATTTTATGCAATTGGTATAATGCTCCCCACGATTTCTGTAGGTCGGAAAGTGGCAATTCGTCAGTTTCTTCCCATTCATCAGAATTTCGTTTAAATCCTGCTTTAGAAAAACAATTTCTTATAGGAATCTCAGTTACTTCATAAGTCCACACTTTTGTTTACTCTGAAATCTATTGCCTTAAATCGATGACTTTGTTAGACATGTTGTCTTCAATTCCATTAATCATCCTCATTAACACTCTTACTATAATGAAATTTAAGGTTTTTGATTATTCTTTAATCCATTAGCTGCACTTTAGAGGTTAAATTCTGATGGAAAAATAACAGATTGTTATTTTAAGTTTTCCTGCGACTGCAAAAGGATGTGCTAGACAGTTATCCACAACTAAAGCGATTTTCCTGTTGTCTCGTCATTTGCTTATCTAGTTTTAATAACTACTCTTCAAAAATTTGGCCAGTCACCCACACTTTCACGTTAAAATAATAATCTACTTCAAGGAATTTGTCCCTTTGAAACAACATGTATTTTTACTTTACCCGATTACTAGGGGTTTAAGCTTGTTGCTTCCTATCATCTTCGCTCCTAATAAGACGGTAATTCCTTCTTTGCTCTGTTTTCCACCGAAGTAACTATCATTTTTGAGAGCAAGCGTTCTATTAGGGCTACACTTGAATAATAATCCAGTTTCGTCTACGTTGAAAATATTTCTTGCCTCATACTTTTCCAGAATCCTCTTCAATGTTCTATTCTTCCATTGATTACAGTCTTCTTCATTAATAGACGCACTTTCACCACAAATCACTTTTTCAGAAATGCCGTACCTTATTTTTAAATTTTGCGCCCAGCCAGTGCTTCTTGGAATTTGTAAATCCAAGCGATTGTGCAAATTTTAACGCCTTTCCCTTAATTAATGGTCCCGCAATTGGAAAATTATTATTGCGAATTAAAGCACCCACTTTAAAACTACTTCATCTAAAATCGTTGTAAACGCAAGTTCTAGCACGTTTCGCTGAAGGTCTGCATCATTGACTGATTTCAAAATTTATTTACGATTTTTTAACATTTTAACATTTTTTAACACTCGCAGGAATTCCGAACTTTGCCGAAATGTCTTCCTTTTTTGCGCCTTTATCAATTTCCTGCAGCACGTTAACGTTTTCACTTTCGCTTTGACATTTTTCGTAATGTAGGTACAATAGAACCGTTCGCTCTACAAACTGAAGTTAAAATAAAAATTTGCAATATAAGTTTTCAACTTTAAATGCTAGGTGTTCCTAGAACCCTAATTAGGAAATTCCCTTTAAAAATAAGGTAAACTATAAACGAATACATAAAATAACCTTTCAATGGAGGATTAAATTCTAATTGTTTTTCTTAGAACTTTCACTTAGAAATTCTGTTGCATCCAATAAAAGGATTTACGGAACATTTAGATGCTTAAAAAGAGAATTAGTACATTCTATTCTTAGAAGTGTTACCTACAAAGTCCTTTACATTCAGTAAAGGGATTTGAAGATGTGTGTATGTACATGACATTTACCAAAAAAACTTTTAGTTTGTCTTAAAATTTCATTATATACAAATTTAACTTCGTTATTTAGAAACGGTTTTATGTGTAGTTTTGACTTAAAAAATATTTTACATTGCAAAAGTTCGTTATATAGAGAAATTTTTTATATAGAAGTTCGCAATATGGAAGTTTGACTGTACATACAATATTTGCTTACATATGAAATCTATAGTAGGCAACCTAGCATACATAGAGATATAACTGATAACTATATGACAGTATCCCAATGAAGAGAACCATGAATTAGAAAGGCAATAGACTATCCGTAACACCACATCGTGGCATTTTCAGCAGGTCCACAGTTTCCTAATTAATAATATCAATTGGTAAAGAGTAAAACTCTTGAAATGTTTTTAAAACAAAAACAAGTTTTTCTGAATATATTTTAACAGTCTGTAGCTCATTGTCATTTTCCACATCTAAATAACCATCTTTATATAAATAGTTTATAATGATTTCTTCTTCTTTACTGGGATAGTTGTTCTCGTTGTTGTTACATTGTTATTAGCAAGTACTAAAACTATTAAGCATGCAAGAAGTATTACTGATGTTATGCTGAACATATTGTTTTGTTACGCTAACGTATCAAATTGTATACTAAACGTAAATTAAAAAATAAAACTAACTTATTCATCCACTGAAGCAGTCCTCTGTACCTTTCCTGTACTTTCTCTGCTCTTTTTGTTTACTTCTTCTTTCCGCTAAAGCAGCCTGCCATGACGCACATTTACAACGACAATAAGAAAACGATTCACAAACTTTACATGCCAAACCATCGTACTGTATTCTTGGTTGACGGGAGCACTTCTTGTTTATACAAAAGTAGTAGTAATCCATTATTCAATTAGGATTAAATACAGTTTTTGCGATGCATACAACCAAAAATAAGTTTCTAATTTCTTAAATATTAGTGCTAAGGTTTAAACCCATGCTCACTTCCAACCAGAAGGTTATTGCAGTTCAATGAACCTCTAGCACAAATATCTCTAACATATGAGTTTATCAATCTCGCATCAACCTTACAAGAAAATGTCAACAGAATTCTAGCAAGTTTAGTTGCGCAGTTCCAAATAGGAGGTTATTACAGTTCGATGAATTTCTAGCAATCTTTATTCCTCTCCGACATATCAAGCTTACATAATTCCATCACACTTTAAACCAATTTAATTACAAACGATTTATATTTAAATAAAGGCACGGACAGTTTTATTTATTAAAGAACTTACTTCATTTTAAATAAGATTACAGCTCTATATGCCGAAATCGCTACTTACACTTAAATACAAAATTCTCTTTAATTTCCTTATTCCTATAATATTTTATATGTGTACAGCTAAATATACATAGTATTATAATAACATTAAAATCTCATAAACATCGAATTATTATTTATTTTTGTAAAATAAGGAATATCAAACGTTATCTATTGCATTGTAGATAAAGTTTATAAATAATGCAAAGCTATTAATCCGTTCAACTAGTGTATTACTTCAATTCTTTCACTTCTGTTAAAATGGATTTTACGTATCCAATTTACTTTATAACTTTTTATTTTTTAGTTGCTATGCTGTTGTTAGTAATTTGGTGGTTTGTGTTATATTGGAAATGGAATAAATTCTTATACAAATATAAAGGTCCACCTCTACTACCCTTAGTAGGACACGCATATTTAGTACATTCACCACCAGGTAATATTAATCTTATATTACACAAAGTTTTAAACGGTTGTTTGACTGTTCATAATTTATTTAATATTATATTAGTATAATTGACATTTTGTTTATTAAAAAATTTTACAAATTGGTAGAAACTAGAATAACAACAATTTATTAAATATAGAATGAAAGATTAGTACATCCAAAAATCTATGTAAGAAAAACTACATCCGAGAATGGAGTGTCCAATTTTGACAAAATGTTAACGTTTTGTACACTTGCGTAAGGGACTTCATCAACAGTAAAAATGATCGAGTACAAGTATTATAGTTAGAATGGGAAAATGGCTGTATTTGATTGACTTAGGCAACGACTTTTACGGGTGACTGCATACCATTGTACTGTCATTGTATTTTCGGTGATTAGATGCTGAGAAAAATGTATCCAACGGTTGCACTATGCGTTAATTTGACCCTAAAAGATTAGTAAAATTTACTAAAGTCATCTCATCAAATGTTTTATTGAATTTCGTAAACCGAAATAATTAAAAAAATTAATAACAACAATTAACCATTTAACTAAAACATCTACAATTTCACAGGAAATGTTCTATGTGACCTCCATTCATTGCGGCACCTTTTTGTGCTCTCTGCCACCAAAATGAACGAACTCTTTGGAAAATGCCAGGGGTATTTCGAATTTCATTGCAGGCATTCTGGATTCGTTGATATAACTGTACTTCGTCATTAATGGGTACGCCTGACACTTTTGCGTTTAAATGTCGCCACAAATAAATGTCAAAGGGGTTTAAATCAGGAAAGCGTGGCGGCCATTCTACTGGATCACCTCGTCCTACTCCTCAGCGTTGGAAGGCTGCGTTTAAGTGGTGCCTAACGTCTAAAGGAAAATAAAGTGGGGCTTCGTTGGGCAACCGGTACTTCCTCCACTAACAGTGGAAAATTATTATGAATAAAAGTGTAGGTATTCACGTCCAGATATTCTGAAATTGTTTGATTTAATTTTAATGTAAAATGGTTTTTAGTACCTATTTGGTAAAACAAAAGGTTCAATCAGATTGTCACGAACAATGCCAGCCCAGACAATAATTGCGAATCGAACTTGGTGCCTGCTTTCAATAATTGCGTGAGGGTTCATGTCAGATCATTGATGAGTTATGGAAATTAGTTATTTAATATCTTGTAAAACCTGCCTCGTCCGTTACCATGAAAGTTCTCGAAAAATTTAAGTCTCCGACAAATTTTCTCAAAAACCAGCAGCAAAGAGTTAATCGGCCACGACAATCAATTGGTTTAACCCTTATTTCAACCCTCTGAAAATGGCAAGGATATAGCAATTGCTCATGGAAAATGAGCCATGCCAACTTATGGCTTACTCCTTCATCTGCAGAGATTCTCGTCACTGATGTATCCGGATTATTTTCGACACGTTACAAAATCGTTTCCTCTAATGCAGGAGTTCTAATTGGTCTGGGTCTACCACAATTGGGGTTTTTACGTCCAAAGGAGCCCATATCTTTCAATTTCTGGTGAAGTCTCGCAAAAGTTGCGTGAGACCGGACTCGCCTAGTAGGGTACATTTCAGCGTAAAAGCGGCAAGGTTCAAGGGAATTGCCATTTGCGTGCTCATAAATGAAATACATGGCTGCCATTTCAGCTGTCGATGGGTAATTTAAATTATGAAGAATTAACTTACAGATACAATTACATTCTTTAAGCAAAATCAACCTGAAGATCGTTTTTCGATTTTCTCGCTGCGTAGCAACGCACAACGGGACCATTAGACTCATTTTTCTCAGAAACGGTAACCGTTCGCGGCCTATGGTAAAAGAAGTCCTTTTTTTACGGAAAGTAGTCCATTCTTTTAGAATTTTGAATCAAAGTCCACAAAAACGCATTGCGCAAAAAGTTATAAAAAGAAAATGTCTTCGATCCAGCAGAAAATGCATTTTTTAAGAGAAACTCAAAAATAAGTGACGAAAATCTCAGAATTTTTCACCGGTTGGTTCAAGAGATATTATTAAACAATAACATATTTGGTAGGTTAGCCTTCAAAGGCCTGTATCTCCCTTAGGATGCACTTTAGGGGGCATGTTTATAGGAACGTTTTTCTAACTATACCTTGTTAAATTCTTTTACACCAATTTTTTGACACACTGTACATATGTGCATGTGCACAATTTTATTTCCTCGATACCGTTCACGAACATGCGCCCACTGTCAAAACAGTATATCGATATAAGTATAATGTTGTTATACGTATCCTTTAAGGACGCTGCGTTTAATTAGACCGGTACGTATTTATGTTCTTTGATTTATGACTTAATTAATTTTTGACTATTTCATTATTAAATTTTTCTGGATGGACACTTGACAGTAATAAAGGTAACTTCTAACCGTGATAGAAAGTTTCTTACGATGAAATAGGAGCACTCCAATCAGATCTTGACTATCTTTCCGTCTCTAAGAAGTTGACTTAAGGGGCTCGTACTTTTCCTTTCCTTCTAAATGCGTAATTCCGTCAGTATCGTGTGCATGTTCGTATTATGTCTGGATAATTCACATAGATACTATCTATTCTGCAACACCTGGACTGCTAGACGCGTCGTACGAAACGATAGAATGTCATATTCACTTCGCTATAATAGCTAGTTATGGTATTTACGACGGTAAGGGATTTTCCAATCATAAATTATTTAAGTTTTAGGTAAAAATTCGTTCTTAACTTCGAAATTATGGTATACGTTTAATTCAGTCCAGTAATACATGTTAATTGGGCTAGTTAACGTGTCTAGTTATGTAGTAATATAATAACTACCACCTACGTCTCTTTTGATGTTTATTTTGCATTTAACTTTCCTATACTTGAATATTGAAGTACATGTTGCGTTGATATACAAAGTGTTTGCGTCCATGTGAACTAAGATCGCCTAAATTTCCGTTTTCCGTTTTAGTACAATAACACAATTACGAGGACGGTCTAATAAATGGCCGGTTTGAACATGAGAACACAACTTTTTCTTCAAAATTTCATTTTATTTCTCGACATAGTCTCAATACACTTAATCCAACATTTTTCCAATTTCATTAGGCGATTCTTGTAGTACGATTTATCAAGTCTTCCAAAATATGCATCAGTTTCCCATTCAACTTTCTCATTTAATTTGAATCTCCTTCGACCAAGCCATTTCTTCAGGTTTGGGAACAGAAAATAGTCTCAGGGAGCTAGATCAAGAGAATATGGTGAATGCGGAAGCAATTCGTAACGTAGTGCACCCAATTTCCATTGAGATTTCCATGATGTGTAGGCTGATGCGTTGTCATAATGAAAAAGCACTTCCATTTTTGCCAAATGTGGTCGTGTTTTCTTTATTGCAACGTAAAATCGGTCCAATAATAATAATCTCCTGTGATTGTTTTTTGCGTTTTAAGATAATTGATCAATTATGGCTGTCAAATATAAACTAAATGACATATAGCGTCAAATATATACAAGGAGCCTACTAACATATTGTATTTCACAGAAATGATATACATTCAGTGATAAATAAGTAGCGCTATCTCTTGGAAATCGGCTAATTATCAGACCGCCCTCGTATTGAGTAACAAGTCTACACTTTGGTATTTAGTGCTATCAAAATAATTATCAGTAACATCCCTCTCTCAAATTTTTTGTGCTATTTGAATAGCGAGTTCTCTTGAGAATGCTCCCTATCTTAATCAATCTTCAGCTGCTGGGTTTCTCGTTGATTCTCATAATGATAGTGCCACGTAACACACTGTCAGGAGCCAAGTTATTTAACGTAAAGTACCATTCTGATACGCTAGGAAGTAGAAGCTGTTACCAATTTAACTGCAAATCTATCTGGTCAGGTACGCATTATGTATGTAAATTATTTAGTTTGCATTAATCTCAAAGAGCTTATTTGTCGATCTCTTGCTTACGACATGTGTTCCGAAAGGAATATAAATTTACTATGAGGATCGCTTAGATAATTTGCTTGCGACGTACGCTCTAGAAGGCATATAAATTTACTGTAATAATTGTTATTGTTGTATAGATTGAATTTTTCCAGATAGAATAAATAATACTGTTAGGAATATGCATTATTACTACATTTCTTTCTTTTCCCGTTTAAGTGGGGCGTTCTTAAGTTCGGATCGCTGTTGTTGATTTCGACCAGCTTTGAAGCTCCTAAGTAACGGACACATATTTACCTTGTTTTTGGATAAACCGATTGGAGCCCTTCTTTTCTCTCGTCCCAATCGCTCGTGCAGGTTACACGCGGCAGATCCAGACACCTTCTGCTGAACCGCCTTACTCCTGGAAACAACTGAGCCTAGCTACGACGTTAATGAGTGAAATGCTTTGATGGCGTAAGTGCGGTGTCGCACGTGCATAAATTGTTCCTAATATTGACGCATTATAAAACAATATCGGTACCATTTGGGGTTTGGATAGAGAAGTGCTGATTTCAAAAGCTTTAGTGAAAAGATTATTAATAAGTGGAAAAGTGAGGAGAACCCACAGTAGAGCATGTAACTCGTTTATAATATATATGGCAGTATATGTAATAATTTGTAAGTAATCATTTCTCAATTAAAATAACGTGTTCCTTGCCTTTATTATATTTAAACGTATTTTTTTCTACTAGAACCCAACTATCATTGACGGAGACTTTAGTGAAAGGAGAATTGAAATCAAAATTTACGAAAAGACCGTACGGTTGCAATTTTAATTCAGAAATGCGTTCACTGAAGTAGCGTGAATTAAGAACATTAGAGAGATTTTCCCAACAAATCGTCTAAAAATGTTAGCCAGTACTTGGTTACAACGGATCGTTACGAATTTTTGATAAACTATACTTACATAAGGATCCTTGTGAAATAAGGATAGGGTTTTGTCATCATAATCAGTTTCATTAAAATGATAGTGGCATTACCTTAATCAGCGGGAATGATAATTAAATCGAAATTGAGCCAACCTTTCGGATTTAGTGGTACTGAATTAAGGAGTTTAAAGTCGGTAAAATTTTGTATGTTTTCATACAAACGTGAAGAAAAGTATGTCTAGGAAGCACTAATTATTATCCTAGAGGGAGAAATACTAAATTTTGAGCCTTTAGACAAATCGTTACCAACAACAGAACGACGCACTTGATTGTTATTAATAAATACTCTTCGGTTTGTGAGAAATTAACACACTTAATTGATAGAGAATGTCTTGGTAGGATATACTGAAAGTTATCTGCCTGGATCAGTAGATAATTCTATCAAAAATGGACCGGTAGGAAGTTTTTTGGACGCTAAAGACTACAAATGCAAGATTAAGATGACAACGAGTTGGCATTATAAGCTCCTATATTAAAATAACGTTAGCACGTTAAAGCATGTTATTAGTGGATTTGGTATAACTACGATGATAAATTTTAAGAAATCAAGAAATGATACTATAATCTTGACGACAGAGGAAATTTAAATTTGTGGTTGAGAAGTAGAATTATTGTGCTTCTAGTGATATTTCATTGTGCTTTGGGCAAAACATTGACTTTTGTCAAAATTTAAAACTATCCGTTTTCGAAAACCGCTTTATATAAGTTTAGTGAAGTTTTGGTAAATTGAAGTCTTTACACCATTAGTTTAATATGTATTTTTAATATTTTCGTTAATTTTTACATTCACATAGATTCCTCTTAGTTATTTTAATGTGAATTATACTATTATAATAAATCCATTTATTCTACGCCTTTTAGTAGATATTGTTCATTATTCTCTATTTAATATTGAGTTAATAAAATATAATTTATGTTGAGTTCTATCACAATTTTTTTGTTCCTCCTATATGCTCGTTTAATTCCATCAATACTTCTAAATAATTCTTCTTCGATATGAGTATTTAAGTAATAATACTTGAGTGCGAGGCTAGTTCAATAGGTCAAGAAAAATGCGAGAGATAACACTGACAGAATAAAATCAATATTATGTTGTTAATATAAAATATTCCAGATGGCATCATACTAATTTTCAAGTACATCTTCTAACTGGTTTGTGTTTAAAAGATATTGAAAGTAAAGAACTTGTATTAGTTTCGCTAGAATGAAAAAAGGTAATTTTCGCATATTCATTGAACATTATTTTCTGCGTGGAAAAACGACCGCATAAACGAAACACAAGCTTGACAAATGTTAGCCGAACTCTGCTTAATCAACTAAAATAATACACAATTGGTTGAATGATTTTTCTTGTGGTCGTACAAATATTCGAGTTGCTGAGTGGTCTGATAGACTAAAAGATGCCTGTACATCAGAAATAATAACAAAAGTGCATTGCATTGTTTGGCAGATCGTTGAACGAAGGGGCGTGAGAATATACAGGCTTTAAACCTTTCTATTGGTACAGTGCTTTAAATGTTAGATGATGATTTAGATATCAAAAAGCTTCTGCAAGATGGGTCACTTGTTTGCTAATAGTGGACAGAAAACTTAATCGTTTAACGACTTCGGAGTTTTGTTTGCATCGCTTTAAGCTTAATATATTTACTATTTTTGCATCACTTTATTACTGTTGATGAGACTTGAATCTACCACTATACTTCAGAAACCAAAAATCAGGAGAAAAAATGAGTAGCAGCTGGTTCAAGTGCAGCGAAAAATACAAATTTTGTGCGATCGGCTATTAGTCATGGCAAGTGGTTTTTGGGAAGCTTGCGCATTAATTTTCATTAACCGCATTCAAAAAGGTACAAGAATAACAGGATAGATTATTCATCGTTAGACCAGTTTAATGAAAACAATCGAAGAAAGTCGACCATATTTGGCAAAGAAAAGAACTTTGTTCGAACATGATAGTCCATCAGCACAGTATTCAGCTAGTGGAACAACATCAATAGATGAATTGTATTTCGAAATGCTTCCGTGTGCCCTATGTTCACCCAAACATGAAAACTTGGTTTACTGGTAAAAATTTTCATCCGCTGAAGAAGTAATCATCGAAGTAAACGCGTATTTTTCAGACTTTGATGTATATTATTTTACTGAAGACATTAAGCGTCATGAATATCGTTGGAATGACTATATTGAGTTCTAAGGGAACTATGTTGAAAAATAAAGTACTTTACACAGAAAAAGCAGCTGCTTGCTTAACTAGTAGCTAGATTATTAAACTACCCTCGTATGAAGATATTTATGTTTCAATGCAATTGTACAAAGTGGTCTCGACAAAAAATTAGTCCCTCTTTAACATTTTAATGATTAACTATTTTCTAATTTTGTTTGCAATATCAACTATTCTTAAATGTTAAAATCTGTACTTTGAATTTCATTTCATTAAAAAATAATTCTGGTTTGTACATTATTAATATCTTTTATGGAATTTTTTTTTATATCATGCGTTAAATTTGAATTGTATTTACGTTAGAAAATAGTATCATATACTTTTTTAAATATTTATAAATCCTCATGTAGAATAATTTTATCTGGAACAATTTCAATTTTAATATCCTACAAGTCTGTAGGACATTATTCTGTCGATTTCGGTTATATTAATACGCCTAAACCGTTTTTAACATTAGAAGAAATGGAATCTGATGCCTTTGTTAGGATGGAATTTTAAATTGTGAGGGATACTTCAAGGTCAAAAGAAATTACATCAGAAGTTTACTCTAAATATTGGATTATAAATAAAATAAACTTCCTTTGACCTTTAAATAACCCTAATGACATATAGTGAGATGTAGTTGGATATCATAAAATCCCATCGTGTCATTTTTAAAAAATTATTGAACCCTATATTCAGCTTTTATCAACAATGTATAGTTCTGATTATACAATCACTTTCCACACATTTTCAATTAAAAATAATTGTTTGCTTTTATATTAACATTGAAATTAACTATGTGCGGTGTTGCTTAAACGGTGCTGTACTGTCTTCAACTGGCAACTTATTGTAGTCACTATGTAATAATAACTATCTTACATAGGCCTTTTCGGAAACTCGTTCCGATTAACTGGATTCATAAAAATTGCTGTAGATGCAATTGTTGTAACAATCGTTTCTATAGTTATTTGTAGAAACCTTCCGAAAAAGCCATATGTAAACTATTTAGGTTAACAATATTTGACGTATTAAGGTCATACATGATAAGTACATTATTTATAAATAAATTAATAAATTGCAGCAAAGATAAACTCAACCTTCTGATAAACTATCGAATAATTTGCAATACAACGAATGTCACTGACCGCAATTGATATTTAATTTTAACTTATAAAGTGTCCTATGTTTAATAAAATTTAGCAATTAAGCAAATAATGAAATTTATCAAAAACAAATAAGTACTTACTATCTGTTTGTTTTAACCTTGCGTCACCACAGTACAAAGTAAGCACAGTAAAAATATTTCATTATGCTATTCTCCCATTTAGGCGAGTGTAAAAAGGATGGCATTATTTTAGTATTTTTCTCGTATCATGACTTTTCTTCAATATAGAAAGGTCTTTTAGATCGATAAGTTTATTTTGTAGGCAAATCGAAAATTTAATTTCGTTAGTTTTGTGAATTCGCGCAGTTTTACGTTTTTCAGCGAAACTAACAGAATAAGACCAAAGGAACGTGTCAAAAAACAAATCAAAGATTTGATTAATGTCATTGGCCCTAGGACTTCTTATATAATTATTGGTAAATAGGACTTTAAAGTTTATAATGGAACTTTCATTGATACATCGGTATTTAATTTCCTTGTTAATTTTATCGTTTATATTACCATAGGTTGGAATATGTACCATTACTGTAAAATGATCAGAAAACCCAGGGTCGAAAATGCTGGTAGCACTGGGGTCACATTTTAAATTTACACAAATGTAGTCTATTGAGGAACTTTCCTGTAGGAGGTTCTTGAACAAGATATGTCATTTTGTAAGAGTCGAGAATGCCTACTAAAGAACATCTTACTTTGTCATTAATAAGATTTGATATTAAAATCGCCAGTTAAGACAATGTAACGATATTTTTTGACAGCTGTAAGAAGTAACAGATCTAGCTTTTTGAAAAAGATGTTCAAATTACCAGTAGGTGAACGGTAAACGCATAATACGCAGATATCAGTATTACCAAGAGAAATAAGGGCACCGGCCCATTCAAAATTTAATTCTTCATAGAGGGTTATAGCCCAATCTAATTTTTTTGATGAAACGTTGTTATATGCGTAAATAGCAACCCCACCATGCTTATTAAGCGTTCTGCCTGCCGCGGTGACCGGATTGTAATTAAAAAGCGGAATAAAACAATTAGAAGCGAGCCAAGTCTCAGTGATACAGAATACCGCTGGTTTCAGCTTCAATAATAATATTTCAATAAGATTAATTTTATTTGCCAACGATTGAACGTTTATATGACTTCCAGCTTTAGAAAATTTCCTGTTTAAACTAGGTTTGTTTATTGAAATAGATTGTTCATTTATAATTACAGGATGGTTTTCATTGTACCCATTAAGAGAGAGATCATCATTTTTATTTATGTGTACCTCTTGAATATTTTGTCAAAGAAATGCTAAGGTCTTACTCGAGCGTACGGATCTAACTGAGCATTTGATTGATTATCAAAAGAAAAAGCTTTATTTTCAGATAATTTCCCGTAATATCTTATTACGGCAATACCAGTAGGCCAGAATGTTGCATCAAGTAGTTTAGTGAAGTAATCAGAATTTACATTTATTTTGAAGGAACTATAATGTTCTGGATGCTTAGATTTAAGTTGATCAATTTTAAAATCTAAGTCTCCAATACCAAGGTCTTCAACGCAAATTTTGTTTGTTACATAAGAAGTTATTTTAAGTTTATCAACAGAAGGATTAATACGCGTGAGATGTAAATACGAATGCCTTCGTTTGCGCTCAACAGCGATAAATCCATCATTTTCAGTGGAATTGGAATCAGACTCATTAATTGCTAGTAAATTGTTTACGGTATTGTTTAATAGCTACATTATCCTTGGTGACCGATACGGAATTATCGCGAACTGCAACGTTCGTATCACCGATATTCTTTCGACTAAAAATTATTGATTTTAGGAGTATTTATACGAGCCGCTTTATTATCGGCGCCTTTGAATTGATCAGAATAAAGATCTTTCGACTTCAAACGCTCCTCCGAAAACAGAGAGTTATTATCTTTCTTGATTTTATATGCATAATGATCACTTGAGAGTAGCTTAATCAACTCAATGTTACTATCTATCATATTCTGAATTTCAATTTTTAATTCACTGATTTGATTATGTAAAAACAGAGTTTCGCTAGCAACAATACCTTTAATAATATTGGCAAATTCAATGCTGTTAATAACTGACACAATACCTTCACCGGGGTTCACAGTCGACAAGGTCGGGTTGATTGCGTTCGGTAAAGCTTGGAGTTTCTATTATTATGTAAAGCCAGTTGATAAATGTCAAGGGATGTGTTAATGTTGATTTAAATTCTGTAATAGATGTAGTAAATCCATCAGGTTTGTCTCTTTTTTATATGAGAGTTTCTGCAAATAAAACAAAGGTTTTAAAAGAAAATAGATTGTAATAAAGATAAAATATGCTAGTTGGCAGGAGTATCGAGGAGTTAACTTTATTAATGTTCAATAAGTTAGCATTTTAACTGATTTCACTGATAAACCCTTTTTGTGATTGGGATGTTTAAATTCATTTGCAAAGTAATCTGTTTTGGTAAATTAAAATTCAGTTAAGTAAATATTAATTTTAGGTGCCCTTTTACAATAGTTTGATTTAAAATTTGGGCTGTTTTAACAAAAATTTAATTATCAATCGGTTTTTATGGTCACTGATAGGAAAGGTTATATAAAGCAGGAATAGGAGGAACATTTGTAGAGTTTTAATAGGAATTTTATGTTGTGAAGGTTATTGTAATGAAACAATAGAATTAAAGGAAATTAATTTTTTGATAAAATGTTAAAGTGAAAACTTGAAACTGTAATGGAGATATTTGAGATTTTAGATAAATAAAAAACAAATTAGTTCGTGAAATTAATTAAAAACAATAAATCGTGTTTGATATAAATTGTTTTGTTTAAAATAGGAAAATTTGGAACATTAATGATTAAATATTTATACATGCTCAAAGTAATAAAATGAAAATGACATCGTACCAATTAATTTAAATACTAAGAGTGAACAAGTTAGCGAGTTTAAAAATAAAGTTGCACCACCCCAAGTTTCCACAGCTTTTTTGCATAGAATTCATGATCTTAAATAAACCAGGCCGTTTTTTACGCCAAAAAGCCGTTAACTTAATCATCCTAAATTTACAACTGCCAAAAAGTACACGTCATTTTTTATACATAGGTTTTTACCTATCTAAAAATTATGGGGATTCTGTAACATTTAAAAGCATTAAATTTTAACTAGCCATTCATTTACGTAGCGGGAAACAGGCCACCCTCAAGTTCCCACCGCTTTTTTACGTAAAAGCCATCATATTAAACAAACCAGAGCGTTCTTTATGCCGAAGAGTCGTTAAATTAATCGCCCGTCGAAAAGTACACGGCGTTTTTTATACATAGGTATCTATCCATCTAAAAACTATGAGGATTCTGTAACATCTAAAAGCATCGTCCGAAAGCTATGAAGATTCTGTAACATTTTAAACTTTAAAAAATAACTGCCTGAAAGCTATGGGGTTTTGTAACACTCGCTATCGTCTGAAAGGTATAGGGATTCTGTAACACTTAAAATTTTAAAACAAACAGCTGAAAGCTAACATTACGCTCGGCTGAAGACTGTGGTGAATTTGTAAGGCTAGCTGCCGTCTGAAAACTATAGGGATTCTGTAACAGCTCGAGCTGAGACAAAATCCCCTTAGCTCATCTACTAACAATTAGTGGAAATTTTTATATAAACCAATGTAGCGAACCTACAAAATATCAGTCAAATCTACTTGAGGTCTGCTATGGGGTACCACAACGATCAATACTGGGGCCATTACTTTTAATAATATACATAAAGGATATGCCACGTAGTATTCATGCTTGTGTTACACTATATGCGGATGACACTAGTTGAAATGTTTATGGGAATAGCGTCAAAGAACTTTCAGACAATATAAAAAGTGTACTCCATGGTGTACATGATTGAATTAACGCGAATCGTTTCCTAATAAATGTTGATAAAAGTTGTTTAATGTCCTACCTAAATGATATCAATATTGATAATATCAAACTGAACAGTGTAAGCTCTGCTGAAATTTTAAGATCAGCACTAGACCGAAATTTTGATTGGAAAAATCATTTTGAAAAAATCTGGTGTGAGACAAAACACGACTTTCTGTTACGTATATAGATATGCAAATAGTGTCCACTAGTGATTAACTTATTATTTACGTTTATTTTCGAAATCATAATAGTAACGGTCACCATCCAAGTTACTGAAAACGCGAAAGGCTGCTTAACTCCGGAAATTTTCTCTGATAACTTGCTTCAACGCCTTTTATCAGAGAAAACGTCAAGTTTACGTAAAAGGGCATTAAAGGTGTAATAACCATGGCAAGTTTTAAAAAATTGTTATAGCTGTTTTCAAGCAATCGCAAAAAGACTTGAAAATCGTATGAATAAAGTGGCACTTTCGGTCATTCAATTTTAATTAAATTTCTAATCTCTCATGTACAGAAGATAAAAAACTTGAATATAAAATTTCATTTTTATATGATGGTTAGTTTTAGAGATATGTTGTTCACAGTTAACACTTTAAGGGGCTACTTTACATAACTGGACAATTTGAAGCTCAAGTGTACCAAAATATAAAAGTCGCTCTTATACAATTGTTCTAAGTTTTCATTTTGTTTAGTCCTTATATTATCGGTTTTAAGCACTTGCAGCGTAAAATAATTTTAAATACTTTCGCTAATTTAAACTTATTAGGTCAAAAGAGCAAAAGATCGTCATTCCGGTAACTTAAAAATAATTGTAAATAACTCCCGAAATAAATAAATTCTAAGCTCAAAAGTCTCTAAAAACAGTTCTATAACCAATTTTCAATAATTTTTGTATTTAAAAAACTGGAATATTATATCAAAATTTAATAAATTTAAATAAAATCGGGAAAAACTGAATTTTGTAAGGTTGAGTTCGTCGCAATATCACAAAAACATTTACTATAAAACTTTTTTCGATATTTATTATCATTTATTAAATAAAAATACTTTTATAATAGAAAGAGTGATAACAATTAGAAAAGAGCGATATTTGTGAATGTTACCGAAATGACAAATTGATACAGAAATGACGATGAACTAGAAGAAGAGCTTTATTACCTATATTAAGTAAGCAGAAATAATGTAATTTTAGTTTATAGGGAAAGCCAGTCGGTAATTATTACAAAAATTACGATTGAAAAATCATATTTAAAACATTTTTGTCGTCAAAATTACTACAATATGACGTTTCGCTCAGGATAAGCTTCATCAGGTAAATAAAATTATCAATTTTCTAAAAATGTCTTAATGAATGCTAGCGAGTTAAAATTAAAACGAAAACATAAAAACATTAATTTTCAATTTTTTTTGTATAATACAGGACATTTAACGAAAAGTAGTTGCACGAAAAAAGTTTAGCAATGAACAATGAAATTAAAGCAATCATTTATTATCAAAACTTTTGAGTAATCTTTCTAATGAAAAAAACATACGTAAAAATGAGTTAGAACTTAATGCAACTGAAATTAATCTTTCTTGTCTTTATTACAAACTTGGCATAGGAATACGTTATTAGATTTGCTATAGTTAAGTTGATGTTTAAATATGCAAATTGTATGATAGCATCTTCTACATTCTATAAACTTGTCGCTATAACTGGTTTCAGTCATTTTAAAGGTATAACGAAGACAAATTTTTCATTATTTTAACGTTTTGTAGAAATGACAAATCCTGACATCAGAAATAACATTATTGAGCTCCATCTATTGACAGCCCTTCCCGTTCTTTAAGTCATCAGGGCGTTCCATTGAATCGGTTTTTTTGTCAAAGAAAATTTATTTTTAAAGGCAAAAAGTACACAATTTCAATTTCATACAGTGTTGTCAAAGGATACCATTATTTTGTGGTAAATTAGGAGAAACATTGGGAGTTTTCTTAAACTCAGGTCCATTCGGTAAACTATCTTTTACTCCTGCTTCAATTACCTGTCCACCATTCTTAATAAAATATATTTCTAAATATAGTTTAGGAAAATTAATGAAAATATATATCTATAAAAAAACATAAAAAAATTGGTGCTATATTATTAACGTTAACAAAAAGGATACTATCAGCTCTTGTTAATAAAAATGCGTCTATGGGATTAAGCCTGTAGTGGCTACAAACTTGATCAAAACTACAGGACGAACAGCTAGGACCTTTTAAAAATAATTTTGGATCACTTTTATTGGTCAAAGTTATTTGATGCACGGACATAATATTGAGAACACTATGTATTTTTTTAAGTAACTCCTTTTTCATGCGTTCAAAGCATTCACTTTGCACCTCGCACATTTTTATCGAACTGTTACTAAGTTTTTGAACAAATTCTCGAGCGCATTTAATACCATTTCCCTAAAGAATTAATCTATCAGCTGATTTTTTTAAACTTCCACCAACGCCATCCATTGGTCCTTTTCCATGAGCAGTTTCCACAAAATTCCACGCCGCTTTCTTAAAATTTTTGAAGTACTCTGGTAGTTTTTTGAAGAAAAAATAACAATTAATACGGTTTTTGTACGGAGATATCGGACCATCCGAAAAATATTGCAGCCTGTGCATATTTGGAAAAGTACAAGATAGCTCTGACAATATTTGATCTAAATGGGGTCATACTGCATGTGACTGATGATCTAAGTTGTCGCTGACAACAAAAACATTGACTTGCAACCGAATACGTTGTATCTTTGCAGTAATGGTAAATCCCAGTATGTAGTGATATCTGCTTTTTTGACGCTCCAAAATCCAAGGATTGAACTTTAATTTCGTATTTGGAAACATAGTTTTCCGAAAAATCTATTTGTATCAATATTTCGTTAGGATTTATATTAATCTTTTGCATGCGTAGTTCTCTTTGCTGGTGTCTCGCATAGAATATGTACTTCATAGACTGTTATGTCAGTATTCAAAAGCTAAAAAACTTCCAACACTGTCAGTGACTTTTCATTTTTAATGGTTTTTCGTTTTAATTTTGTCTATCCCTCAATGCTTTTTTCTTCAGGTTTAAATTCCCACTGACTAATAACAATACTTCTATAGACAGGACCTCTTACTTCTTTATTACACTGAAATACCTTGCATATTTGGCAGCGTCTCAACATACACTTCAAACGGTCTTCTTGGTACACCAATTCTTTAAGATCATCTGCGTATTTAACACTTATCAATTTAGAGTGAAACATTCGATTAACTAGTAGTTGTATATTTTGATGCTTGATACACGCACACGTATTTCTATCAGTTAGTTTAGGAATAACTACACAGAGAGGTTTATATCGCCAAAAAGTTGCAAACGAAATTTTGTATGGCCCTTCCATTTGTAAGTATCTTTGATATAGTTTATTGAAAGTGTCTAACAATATTCTCTTTAGTGTTTTCATTTACCACTTACCATATGATCTATTTTCCAGGGCACATTTTTGTGTTCTCGTCTCTTTCTAAAAATTCCTGTACAGACTCTTTTACCTGCATGCTCAATGAGCTGTTTCGTTTTTTTCATCCATATTGTAACAACATAGTTTTACCAGTTTGCTTTCTGTACATTTTATACAATACTATTTTTTTGCATTCTCAGTCATTTGGTACTTTTTCATTACTTCTCCGGCAACTACTTTAGAAAAAATAATCTTTTCTCTTTGAGTTCTAATTGGTTTTGCATTTTCCGTTAACTGAGAGTATAAAGCTTCACCAAACAAAAGGCGTTTTCTTCACATGTGGCGGAACTATTACTCCTACCGTGAGTATATTAACTTTGTAATTGGTGTACCATTATTTGTGATTTTTGTGACTAATTTTTCTGATTTCAATCTTTGTCGTCTAAACTTCTTTCTCTAGCGATAAACGAACTTCCTAGTTCAACTATTCTTTTTATTTCCCTTACATATATGAAATACAATATAGAGAAAGTCATGTTTTCGGTCAAAATTTTCAATGTCCAGTTTTTAGCGGAAATACATGTTTCCAGGTCCCCTGAGTCCGAAAAACATGTTTTTACAAATTGGTCTGAGTGTGTGTGTATGTGTGTGTGTGTGTGTGTGTGTGTGTGTGTGTGTGTGTGTGTGTGTGTGTGTGTGTGTGCGTGTGTGTGTGTGTGTGTGTGTGTGTGTGTGTGTGTG
>JAHWXV010232659.1:0-12303 GCA_024586415.1 Phrixothrix hirtus | reverse complement strand
ATATATATATATATATATATATATATATATATATATATATATATATGATATAGTATGGCAGAGCCATCTATTGTTTTTTTAGGAGTTTATATTGAAATAAGGAGGAATCTACTTATTTATTTCATATATATATATATATATATATATATACACATATAAATTTGCAGTCACGTCACAGTAAGATTAAAAAGAGTCGGTATTTATTTCATATCCTGAAATTAAAGTACGCAATAAGACATAAAACCTTTCAATTAAATTTTGATTAATACCTGTTATGTTAGCAGTGACTTCAGGGTTTCTAAAAAATCTTCGTGGACTATTTCCATCATTCGTATTTCCTCCACCCTGTTTGGGAGTATCCAATAATAAACCGTTTCTGCTCTAAATCTGTCTACAGTATTCTTTTTTCTTAATGTTACGCTTTCTTTTTCATGCGTTATACGACATTCCCATTTTTGTACCTCCAACCTGCAACCTATACGTAAAACACACTCCATGAGTCTAGTTTGCGCATGTAACGTAGAAAATCCCCAAGAATATTTATTGACATGACTTCTTCGTTTACGAATATTTTCCAAATGATTCATATCTTTTGCGGTTGCTTGACAAATGTAACATTTTTGAGTTGCCTTGTTCGATGATAAAATGTTACAAACATTTTAACATCGACCATTGCCTCTTCAAATTTATGAATGCCTTCGATCACGGCACTGTTAAATTCTGTTTAAGTGGGCGAAATTATTGTAATTTGTTCTCGGACATTATGAAATTCTTCTAGAACAGATCCATCAGTTTCTTTGGCAAATTTAAGTCTTATAGTCCTGCAATATGATGTTGACGATGGCCTTGGGTTCTGCCACAGAACAATTCTTTGGTTTGATTCATTAATACCGTATAGTTGTAATGGTACTAATGACGTTGAAATGATATTTACATCTTCGAAGTTTTGCGTTTCAGCCTTTTGTTTATATAGGCTTTATCCACCACCTCCATCGCAGCCCCATTTAAAAATCGTTGTGGCATTGTGAACTGTTATTTTTCCATCATGGAATATGCTGTTAAGAACTTCACATTGAACAACACACAAACGTTTTATAGTGTGATCAACAATTGACTGCAATTTAATTTCAGCCATCAGCTCATTAATGCCACAATCTTCCTCAGGAGGATAACAAAATTTCTTCGCAGTTTTTATTTTTTCATAGTAAGGGTATATATTTATTCCTTTGTCTTTTGCTGCTGTTCTAATTATACTATATCTTCGCTAGCTTAATTTAGCTGAACTTATTAGAGCTAAAGATTCTTTAGCCAAATATTTGGGTGGTACGTTTTCCGAATTTTGGAAAGCCTTCTTAATTGTCGCTCGTTTAGGGCTGGAAATCACTTGCCGTAGTATCCACGCCTCTTCTCTTTTACCCGATTGTTTTAATTTTAAGCTGATTGCGTGGGTTAACTCACTTAAAGATTGTTTTTCAACCAAAGATTTGACTTTCATTGATTTAGATCTTATTCCACTCGAATAAAAGACTTTTTCGGGTCGACCACGCTTTCCAGTATTTTATGATACATTTATGCTTATCAGATCAACATTTTCTGTAAATATATTCATATTTAACCAATCCTTATATTAATCTAAAGGGGTTATTTTTTAATATGATGGCAGTTCTTCCACCTTTCATTGAAGCCGCTTACAAATGAATGAGTTTTGCGATGAAGTTCTTGAAGCATTGCATGAGAACATTGCTTAATAAGGAATTTAGTTTGAAGTACAAGTACATTTTTGGTCTTAATTTCAGATAATTGAAGATTATTGACCTCGCATTTCCATTCTTTGTATAATTCCCTTCTTGAAACAATTAATAGCTTACCTGTAAGAAGATACAATATTTTAAAAATCTGCATAAACCTGCAGCTAAATATCAAGTATATGCATTGCGATGAATGTATTAACCCGATAAATATAGAATCTTTACGGGCCAATGCATATTAAATATTTTTGTTCTTTGTGAAATCCACACTATACATAATTTTACACTATTTTTCAACTTACTACGAATACATGTAATGATCTTAATATAAATATGAAATATTTTCCATTGTATTAAAATGAAAACTACACAGGTACCTTGCTGTGAAAGATCCATGTTAAGAAAAATTCAAATTCACTTTCAGAACCACAAGCGTTTTAAGTAAGCGCTCAGAAACCCTTGACTAACGGATTTTCATAAACCAAGTAGAAACGTGCCTTGTTTCTGCAATGTCAGGAATGCGCAAGCCTACTTTTATGATATTTCATGAACGGTTTGGCTATTTCACTAGCTTAATATTTTAATAGAGTGTACAGGTTAACATCATAATTTTATTTTCGAATATTTTCCTTCTAAAGTTAACAAATCTCACATAGTGAAGCGGTGGAACCTTTAGCAGTAATCCACGTTCTGAAATTTCTGACATGGAAGAACAATATTTAACTTCTATTCGGTCGTAGATACTAAACAGTCTACCGGATGATATGATTATTCGGAACCAGGTCTGGATTGATATTGCTCGTGGAACACGAAATTCGCGTAATAGCAGAATTGGCCAAGCAAGGATGCTACCAAATTTCTGCAGCTTTGCCTAGACATGTAGGTGAAGAAGAGGGCAACATACTCCGAGGAGTTATGGTCCAATCTACAAATGTTCAATGGGCGTTTCCTACTGTAATGGTCAGAAAAAAAGGTTCATACTATAGGTTCTGCGTTGATTTTTGCGGAGCGAATAATGTGACTACACTTAATGCTTATCCATTACCTTAGGTGGCTAGGGTCTGCAAGACGGGAAGTTTCCTTCATTACTCGATATCAAATCTGTATATAAGTAGATACCTTTGAAGGTAGAGTCAAACTGTAGCAGTTTTCAGTTTCAGAAAAAGGCTTGTATAAATTCTATAGGATGCTGATAGAGATTTATTATTCCACTGCTATTAGTAGCTCGTTTTCGATAGGACCATCGGTGTGGATATATCCAAATACTAGAATCAATGTTAGGGCGCTCAACTTAATTTATCAGCTATTCTTTACCTTACCTAATTTACATTACAATTTGCGCTCAATTAATTTCACTGCCCATTTCACTCTGAACGTACCAAACTGAAATAGTCGTCCGCCTTTTCCTATTCTCTTTGCTGCAGTAGCGCGGATGAACCAATTTCCTTCCTATAGTTCTCTTTTCTCTGTTAAATATAGATGGCACATTCTAAAATAGCATGATATCAGTTAAATTTCAGTTCCCAGTGGACTATGAAAAAAATTCATCCTCAATAATAATTATCTATCAAATTGACACCTTGAGTTTCTCATATTTTACAGAACATCTTCGTGAATTTAAAACCAAGTGCGTTGAATGCAATGGTCATCAATTCGTTCATTTATGGTAAATACTGTAAATGGATTTCTTATTTTAATATAATAATAAAGTTTTTCCCATCAAATTTGTTGATACTTTGCGGGTAAAATATTGGCTTTAGTTGGCGTGTGTGTGTCTAAGCTATTCTCTACGGAAAAATTTCCCCACTGGGAACAGAAATTGAAATGATCCCATGTAATAAATCGAGTAAAGATGTGAATTTGGATTAAATAAATTATTAAACAGCTACAGTATCGGTTATAAATTGTAAGTTATATATAATTTTATCGAGTAATATATTAGTAGTATTTCGTTGGTTGTAATTTCTGAGATAATTTTCGTAAAGGCTTCATATTTTCGTTGTTTATTCTAGGATTTGTATTGCGGTTAATGTCAAAGAAGCGTATTTTCTCCAAAAACTTAATCACCTTATTAAAAAACACCAAGTAAATGCTATTTTCAAGAAAACTACCACATTTTAACAAATTTTACGCAACAAAATGGACCCCATTGCTCTTCTCCAAAAATAGGACATCTATTATCCACACTATCAAACTCGCTTTTATATTGAGGACAAATAAAAGATATGTGCACCTCAGAATTATGGCAAATATTCCTTATATCTGATACAGAAGCCCTAATAGAACTAACAATTCCTATTTCGCTAGTCATCTTTTGCAGAAGATACACGCCTTTGACATGGAACATAGAATATATATTCTTGAAGAAACTATAGTTAGTTTCAAAATTTTGAACATACATGGAAATTATTTTGTGGCTATCAAAAATGCAATATAGCGTTACTTGATGAAATTCTACCTCGCATATACGGCTTGATACAGTTAATGGTTTATTTAGACCCACACAGATCTCTAATCCAATTGATTTTCAAATAAATTTTGTTATCCATACCTAACAGTATAGCTTTCTTAAAAATTTACTTTGTTTTCTATTTACTTCTTCTATTCTGTCTAACGTTATTTTCACTTATTTTTTAATTTTCGTTTCTTCGATAATCTTAAATTCATAATTCCTGCACTTTGTTATATTTATTTATACTATACCACCTTTTAATAGTTAATATCTCATACGGAGCGTTGTTCATTTATATTTTCTACGAATGCAGTTTTCCTGAGCACTAATTAGAAGCAACCCATTTTCTCTTTTGCAACGACCTTACGCCTAACTTCCAACATTTATGAATTAGGGTTGGCGTAAAGCATGCTTATATCGAACCAATTTTTAATTTAATTAGCGTTCGGTTACCTTACTTTCGGATGGAGATTTGGGGTGCGTTCGGATTAACTCGTTGTTACAATTAACACTAACAAGGAGGCCAAGATTCGATCGTGGGTATATATCACTAACTCGGTATATTTTTTGCACTCCTGCTTGTATAAATAAATAAATTATAGGTTAGTCATTTGATGTATATTTCGTTTAATTAATAGAATATGTATTTTTACACAAATATTGAGATTCGTTGTTATATACTAATATTTTCATGTTGTACTGCTAGAGGTACTATGCTATATTCTATACAGGGTTTGGCATGCACACTCTGTGTCTTATGATGTGTGCTTTAATCATCTCTGCCGTGTAATTAAGCTAGGATTTTACTTAATTAAGAAAATGCTTTTATATTAATTACGTTTTCAACCTTACTAGCTGGCAGTGTCTGCTGTTCGCATTGCAAAATCTGGAAGGAGTTGCCGAAGGAATTAGGTGTCATGCGATAGAGCGACTATAGGCGTTAAATCATCTCAGGCTGAACGGTTTATTGAGAAGTAATGCCCTATACGGAACCTAGGCGTACCTTCTTATCCAAAGTTTTCGCTGTGGGGCCACAGAGACTAACTATTCTGTGGAGGCGGCTTATGGACAAGCACTACGCTGAAATGAATACCTCAAGGCCGGCCTCAGGCCCCTCGTTGTGCTTTCACGGCGGGTTCCGACTTTGGTGTTGGATTCGCGTGGGTACTGGTTTCAACGCAGATGGTTAGTGCACACTGGTGTGCTTGAAAGCTGTTTAAGGTGACTATATAAGCGGCCATAACTCTACGGAGCTACCGGCGAGCAGCTGTATCAAAAAATATCTTAAGAAATTTAGTTACAGATATCGGTTGCAATTAGCTATCAATATTTGTAATAAAGGATTATCATACTGGGCACTCAAACAGGAAAGAAAGAATTACCTAAAGTTTCAACTAAATCTTGGCTTTAAAGTTGTCATATTGCCAGTTATCTCTTGAAAGATATATTTTGATATACATTGCATAATATTCTTTCAGTCATTTATCGCTTTGTTTCAAATATTCCAGTGAAAATTTCATTCAACATTGTAGTTGGGAATACTTGATATGTGCATTGTTTCGTTATAAAGAAAAATATATTCTATTCATTTAAAGAATATGCTTTAAACACCCAGTTTTTTTATAAGAACTTTTCTACATTCTTCTTTGTAAGTCTCAGTAATACGAAACTTTTGCGTTCCTATAAGATTACGTCATTCTTTTAGTTTGTTAAAACTCGGCAGCCGCCTTAAACTTTGTCAATTTTTGTAGTAATCAAGGAACACATTATATACAACAACAAATTTACGTTTTCGGGTGGATCAATACTTTTATGAAATAAAAATCGCACATCTTCTGTTGTGGCAATTATATAAGCTATGTATTCTATTTACCTTCCGTCTGGAATCCTTAGCGGTTTAATGCCTATGATGTTGGGCGCTTCCTTGAATGTTACCTTACTTATTTAGGAATGTACAAGTATAATTTCATTTGTAACATCTCTACACTGTAGTAGAGCTTAACATTAATTCTTATTTAAATACCGTTTTCAATTGTATATGTATACCTGCAGTTTTGTCTTAAACTATATTTAATCTTCCGTTTAAACATTCATCAACTCGATTAATATTCGTAATTAAATTTGAATTAATAATTGTAACAGTTCCGCAATGAATTTTATTAGCAATATCAACCCTTGTTGATTTCAATCTAATAATATTAACAAAATTGTGACACTCACTAAATGTCAAGCAAATTAATTAGATTTTCAGAAAACATGTAAATTTAATTTAGTTGAACGTTTTGGAAGAAGGAGTATTATTTTTTATGCAAATGTTATACATTGTTTTAGTTTATTTTAACTTAGCGTTTCATTAGTCACTTTAACTCATTGTAGATTGTAAACGCACTCTCTTATATTTTTAATTAATTGAGAAATATTTCACGAGCATAGGAAGTATTTAATTACAAACGTTTAGTTTCCAACCAGAGCTTGTTCTTTAATTTAATGTGTATTTTAGTTTTACCTGTAAAATTCCAATTCTTAATTTTATAATTCCTGACTTGTTGAAAGTATCATACGTAAGATTTTTGTGCGCTATTAAAGCAAATTACATCAACTAAATTTAGCATAAATGTAAATAAAATATCAGTAACTGATTTTAAATTTTGTAGAGCTAAAGTATATTGTCTTTGAAATTCAGTAGATCTTCACATATTTAATTTTTATATTCAAGTAAGTATTAAAGTTTTGAAGTACTTTTAACATTTTCGCCAGTACCTTAGTACTCACGTTTTCTACCCGCCTTCTCTAAACATGCTCACTACCTTTTTAAATGTTTGTTTGAAACGTTTATTTGAAATTAGATAGATAGAGTGATGTCTCAGTAAGTTTTAACTAAATTTCACATTCCAGGAAATGAGTGGGTGTCGAACGGATAACTGCTTCCAAAGAACCTAACCTGTTCTTCACTGCTAGCTAGTCGACCTAAATTTTTCTAATAACCCATTAATTTAGACTTTATTATAAAGCTGCTTTTATACATTCTAAGATCTAGTTAAGTAGTTTCTCGAAAGGTGGCGTGTTGGTGTTTAATTTTCTTGACGGAATTTGTTACGCATATAACCCTTTTACTCCTATTCCTAAAATTATTCTAATTTAATTATAGCTTTTTAAAAATGAAGTTCGAAACACAGGTTATTTAGGCTTTAAATTGTCGAATTTAACCGAATAGCAGTTTTTCAACGAGAAATAGAATATTATTTCGTGTTAACTGGATTATGCTACTGAATTGGAAAATTGCAGGTAAGGATTCAAATTATAGCACACCGTTTAAGCATTATCCATATAGACCCAACAATGGCTTGCTATTTATATTTTAACATATCTTAATTCAAATTTAATAAGTTTGTTTAATGTTGTTAAACAAAGTTTCTAATGTATTATTGTTCTAGGTCGGTTTCTTGCTTAATGGTGCTAATTTGAATTGTTTGAGGTGTAGGTTCCGAATACGTAAAAAAATGATAAAGTAATTTATTAATGATTATGACGATAATTGTAGGAAAATGGTCACATTATTTCCAATTAATTCTTTATTCGTAAAAATACATTTTCAATTTATCAAGCACTTCCTATGGTTACTGAATTTCATTTCAAAACTTATTTCAGTATAGTCGCAATTACTCGCATATTAAATTAGAGTATTAAATAGTACCCAGGAATAAAAACAACATTATATATTTTCGATATATTGCTTTTTTAGTATTTACTACTATTACCTTTGAATCCAATTTTATGTTAATATAGTTGTAACACTACAAAAAAGCAGCCTATGCTCAAATACCTATCAAATCGCTTCGGCTGTTAATCGCAATATGTAACTTAATGAAAATATTACGAGTGTTAATGGACTAATATAGCTCTACCGTACCCCTGTAAGTGGAAAATCCTAATGGTGTTTTGCGCACACTTGTGTTTGAAGTTGCAGCTTATACAAATAATTGTATAGCTGCTAGTGCTTACCTTTTTATCATCACAATGCCATTAACGAGGTAACTCTTCAAGTTTTACTGTATTTGCTATGTTGTTATGATTTCAGTGCTTTAAAAAAGTGTACACAGCTACCCAGCGATTTTTGGGATAAGACAACAGTGGAATATGCAATTATATCGTTTTAGTCTTACAATATTGTAATCGCATCTAAGCTAAACCATATATGTTATTGTTATCGTTGGAAATGTCTTATCGAATATTTGGTTATAACTTCTCAAACAGAATTTCTTGATAAAATTTATTTCCCTAAGAGCACTTTATGGTTGCTCGTGCTGTTGAAAACACTTATAAATCGTTATATTAAATGTATTCGTCGTGCAATTGCAGAAAATGTATAGATAAAATAATTAGTTCAAATAAATAATAATCTGACGTTACAAATGATTTATTATCGATTATTTGACTTGTTGGATATGGATTTGTGCCGAACGTTTTCGTCTGCTAAATACGTGCAGGCATCTTCAGGTTAGTTATTGTAATTTAAGATTTACGACTTATTGGCAGATATTATGATCACTGGAATAGATCATGTCAGTTTGCTAAAACAACAACAAATAAATGAATAGGATTGGACGATACATAACACCAGTGAATGGATTTAGAAGGGGTTTTTATATATTTGAAACATAAAATATTTTTTTTAATTGATTATGTAAGTATTTTGATATTAATTTTGCATGCTTATGGAATTGGCTGTTATTATATTTTAAATTAGGTTACCTTGTTGTGCTTAATTGCTTTGAAGTTTTAGCTTTCAGTTTTGTTTAGTTAGGCGTGGCTTCACATAGAAATGTTCAAATTTATACATTAATTTGAAAACGTTGGTTATATGCTAACATGTCACAAATGACTAATGTCCTAAATTGGCGAAACAACGCCAGAAAAGTGTTGAAAAATTATAGAAAATTTGGATATTCAAAATTAATTTTGCAGACGTAGTCGGGGTAGATAATTAAATGATATTCTGTTCGCATATAATTGTACTGGATTCTACTTTCAATAAAAGAAATAACTTTGAAAGTTCTTAATAGCTTGAGTTTTAATAAAAAGGGACATGTAGGTGCGGTTTTTTGGACAGTCATTTAACAAAACTTGTTAGAAACCCTTTCTAAATAAACAAGAAAGAGAACAACAAGTTTATAATTTCAACATGTACCCTCCTAGGAACCTTATATCTTTGCAATGTAACGTGTAGTTCTCACCTTTCCTAAAAAATGTTTATAGTTATAGTTAAGTTGCAACAAAGGAATTCCAACAACATATCCTATGTTGTTGCTCTAATCAACAATTATATTAAGCAGTGACTCAAAAATGTGTTCTGTTTCTAAATTCCGTTAAAGTTATAACATTCTCCGGGTACTCGTTGATCGCGACATTCAAATTCGTTCCGTTTTTCGCGACTCTAGCTTCTGATATGCTGGACGAACTGTTATCATTTTAATTAAACATGTAAAACTATTTTAAGCTGAAAGACAACCCCAAACGTTCTGGGACATGCTCCCTAAAAATGTAACGGAGATAACGTACAATGTACTGCACAAGGAAAACTATATAAAATGCCATGATGATATTAGACTGAAGTATTTACTTCTAGATTGCACATTTAACGTAATTAGCTATTGTTTACGTTATTAAATAAATTATGTAGTCTCAAAGTCAATGTTATGACATTGATTCATTATAAACATCTCCACGCCCAGTTTTCACTTTAGCTTTAATCCACCTCTAATAATGTATTTAGATTATGTTTTATTAATACCCAATTACGATATGTAAGGGTTGATCGGAGTCATTTGTGAGTTCGATTTTATTTTATCTATTACGTCGCTTTGTCTGCACGTATTTGAATATCTTTTTATATACTTAAAATATTTAACGCAATTGGCAGCGTGTGCTCTTTTCGGTTTTAAGTATCATAAGTACAAAATAATCAGCACGCAGTACTACAGAAAACATTAAACAATAATATACCACTGATAAAATTATATTTTGATAAAAAATATTGGAATTTATTTAGCGAATTTAAGTTATATAAAACATGATATCTCGATTTTAACGAAGATTTGTTATTTTTATTCCAACTGTAACTTTTCCAATTCAATATTAGTCTGCAGTGCGTTGTTCTCATTAAATTGTACTTACGAAACTACAAAACACAATAATTCCAGAAAGTACTAATTTTCTTTTTCTAGCTCAATATTAAAATTAGCAATGACATACGTTAAATTCGATATTTTACTTGTGTAAAAGAGTTTAGAAATCCTCAGCCAAAGCGTTACTATCCATATAATGTAAATGAGCACACAAATAACATCAAGATATCTTAAATATCACTTACAACTTTTCAATCCGTCATTGTTTAATCTATATCTCAAAATTTTACTTTTCAAAAAATAACCATTTAATTATCGCGACTCGCGATAGATTTATATAAATTAAAAACTAGACTTTAATGAATACTTCGACATTATTTATTATATATACATAATACTCCCCGATTCTAGAGATAACATCTTTAAGAAACAATCGACTAAGATTTGGCTATGAAAATTTTATAGTTTCAATGATAATCTACTGTAAAGGTGTCAAACTTTATTGACTATATAGCTCTACATCTAGACCAACCAATGAATAAAGACTGCTTTATGAACAGAAATAAGGTCAAATAACGGGTGTCGAAGTAATTTTCAGCTTTCACTATTTTAACAATTAGTTCAAATAACACAACGAAATTAGATCGATATTTTAAATTATACAATAGCATGTTAAGTAAAAAATACAGTATCAAACGGAACCATTCTGGATTAAATTCCAGCCTTTTTAGGTATTACAGAATCCCTGTACCGCGCTTGTCAGTTCTCTTGCCAGCATACACGATTAGTCTGCGCCAGATTCTCGTTACAATTGCAATCATATTCTTTCCTACCTACTTCTTACTCTCATATAACCTATTTCAATTGTATTCTCCCTCACTATGGAACAGCGTCTCTATCCGGAGGGAATGCTTTATTTTCAGTATACGAAAGATTTGCAATTCGTATTCTCTCTTATTTATCATTGCTTCCAATTAAATAACCAATCATAAACAAATTATAATGTGTTCGTCAAGACTACGATTTTGAGGAAAGTAATTGTCTTAAGTATGCAATTGCATTTTATATACATACATGGACATGAAGATGTTTAGGAATTATTAGTGAAGAAAAACGGAGTTTGCATGTATACAAACACAATTGAATATATAATATACACCCTTCTTAGTCTGATCTTTATTTTGAATCCGAGCACGAGTTTTCTAATATTTTTGCTAGTGGCACAGAGTTAATTACTTCCTTAGTAAATGACATTAAATATTCGGTACTTATTTCGAATGATTAATATAGTGATGTAATGCAGCCCCACTAGAAGTAGGTCTAAAACATTTTTTAATGTAGCTGTCCTGGAACCCACCCAAAGGTGGAGTCTTCACCATACTTTTACCAGTAACCTTTTATCTTTCGATAAAAGCATTTCAATAGGTAAAATAGGGGTTTATATAACTTGTCTTCTATACACAAGTATTTTCGGTACAGAAGTACGTATGTAGAACCATCCACAGTGCTTGATATGCATTTGTCTTGCTTCCTGAGTATATTTTTGGAAAACTTTTATACTAATTCTGAAGGATGAAAGGCTGTGGTTTAAATTATTCTAGTTCTTTTTCAGCCAAGGTTGGATTCTAAAACAATGGACGACCTATATCTCTGTAGTTAGCGTTGCCACTACCAGCAAATTTCGTCATATCAACATTTAACGGTATTTAAGAATAGAGCCTTTTCTGAATCACTTCTTTGTGTTTTCAAAAATGTATTTTGGTATTGAATATGATACTTACCATTTTATTATTGTACATCTACAGGCGACATACAAAATACACTGCGAAGTTTTAATCCATACATGAAGGCAAATGAATCAGATTCATACGCTTAAGTCGACTTCGTAATTTCAGTAATCTAATTTATTCATTAATTTAGCCGTAAATTTACACACGCGCGCGCGCTGGCACACGCACATTCGCACGCGCACGAAAAC
>JAHWXV010232649.1:0-14410 GCA_024586415.1 Phrixothrix hirtus | reverse complement strand
TGTGTGTGTGTGTGTGTGTGTGTGTGTGTGTGTGTGTGTATGTGTGTGTGTGTGTGTGTGTGTGTGTGTGTGTGTGTGTGTGTGTGTGTATGTGTGTGTATTTAAACATCAATGACAGAAATTATTGGAAAAAATGCCACAGAATGAATTGTTGGATTTCAGGTAAGAGCAACGTAAACCTCTAATTGCCATAGATGCCGCAATTTCGTTGTTTATGTTTATCAAAAGCATAGAAGTTATTCTTATATCCCAAAGAAAACAAAAAAAATGTAAAGAATCTTAAAAATTGTTTGCTAAAGTTTAAAGGCTATTGTTAAGTTGATAAAATATTGTCGACTAGTTTTAGGAGCAATATAGAAAAAATAAAAACCACGTAATTTACCTGTTCTTCCTAAATTATGCCCGACATGTTTTTATCGAATTATAAGGCTGTAAGTTTGTTTTTCTAAAAATGTATAGTTATGTAATTTTACAATTTCCTAGTTTTTAATTTCATTTGTTAAGTATAATTTACGAAGAACAGTAAAATACTCAATGTTTTCAATTTTCAAAATCTAATCGACAACGTTTTCTCAAATTAACGGGTGTTAAAAAACGTTTAGATATTTTAGGGGCATACAGTACGACCAAAAACAACTAAAAAATTATGGATCATCATGGGTTCACAAATTAACCGTTTTCGAGAAAGAGCGATTTTCGTTATCGAAAATCAAAGAAAGTTATAACTTTCGTTATGGAGCACCTGAACCAAACATTTCATAGGAGATGGATAGGCTGAGGGGGCTCTATTCCATGGCCTGCAAGGTCTCCCGATCTAACTCCATGGGTTTTAGGGTTACGTGAAAAGTTTAGTGTAAATAATCTAGCCAAGTTACAAATTTTGTTTAAAATTTTAAATGACTTATTACATTTTGTTTTTAGCAAAAATAAATCAATTATTGTATGTGGTCCATGGATTTATTGCAATTTTTGTCTACTTACAATATTATATCATGTTTTGATGGCATTACTCCAATGCGATTGACTTCTGGTACTGAAATCGATAGTATTTTTTCAAATATCATAAATGTTCACAATTTCTGATCATGTTGCACAGTCATTAGTAGTCAAATTTAATCTAAGTAATAAAAATCCAATTTTCAAGTTAAACATAAGTTAAATTTAAGGAATCTAAATACTTTTAAAAATCTAATTTCGCTTGAAACTTGGCAGGGTTTTTACAATACACCCGGTTTAAATGAAAAATAATGTAGCCTTTTTTAATTTATTTTATTATTATATTGATATCAATTTTCCTTTAATTCGAACGCAAATTACTTATAACTCTAAAAAAACGCGGCTTACTATAGATATAAAAAAGTGGTCTTCAAAAATTAGATATTTATATTGACTTTATAAAAATATAAAAAATAACCTCCTACAATATTATAGAATGGAAAGGTATAAATTTAGAAATTTTATGAAAGATTACAAAAATCATTAAACGATGGTATCATTCTAAATTCTAAGAATAAATTTAAAACTGTTTGGACTATTTTAAATAATCAGGCTAAAAATCAATTTAAATTTGTTCGTTTTCGCATTAAACATAAAAAGAGGCAATCGAAAACCCTAAGAAAATTGCTCCCATTTTTAGTCAACAATTTAATATTAAAAATAGCATTGCTTCCGAAAGTGCTTTATATACCTTTAAATCAAAATTTTTACAGTTAATCTGTTTTGTTTCCTACTAACGAACTTCAAGTAAAAACTGTCACATCAAATTTGCCGTCGAAAAAATCGACAGGGTGCGATGGGTTTCCAGCACTGGAAGTTAAGTAGGTTGCAAATCTTTTATGCACTCTTCTAGCGGAAATTATAAATGAATGCTTCATGCAGGGAAAGTTTCCTGAGAAACTAAAATCAGTCAAAATTGTTTCTGTTTCTAAAAAACCAAAAAAAGGTTTGCTAAGCAACTATAGACCTATTTCTGTCATCATTTTTTTCAAAAATTATAGAGAAGGTAATTTGCAATAGATTAATCTTGTATTTTTCTAGTAACAATATAATTTCATCAAAAAAATTCGGATTCTTGTCTCACAAATGTACCGCTGATGCTTTAGCAAATAGTCTTACTTATATAGCTGACAATTTAGACAAGAAAAAGTTTGTGGCAAGTATTTTTTTGACCTGTCAAAAGCTTTGGACATAACTTGCTCATTGATGAACTTGAATGCTATGGCATCCGCTGGTAAAGTCTTGCATTACTTAAATCTTGTCTGCCACATAGAGATCAAAAGTTTTGCATCAAGTGGTTGAATTTAACAGGCGATGTCAGTAAACATTGGTCGGTGGTTTTCCATACTTGTCAAGGGATACCCCAAGGGTCCATTCTGGGTCCTCTTTTGTTATTAGATTTGTCAATGACCTCAATAGCTACATTGAAGGACCCACTTTGATTCGTTATGCTGATGATACATTTTGTATTCTTGCCGGGGAATATATATCTTCTCTATCACAAAACGTTAAATTGGTGTAATATCAATAATCTTATTTGAAACACAACAAAAACTCAACTAATTGCGTTTAAACATTTTGATGATAAATCATTTCTTGTAAAAATTGTAAAATTGTAATTTTCTTTGGTGTAGACGTTGATTCTTGTCTTACTTGATCCGCTCACACTAAACATAATCTTTCTCAGTTAAATTCGGCATGTCGGGCTATTAGATACTTAAACTATGAAAGTTTATTACTTTGCTTCTATTCAAAGTATCTTGCAGTATAGTATTTTACTATAGTTTAATTCAGATGAAAGTCAAAAAATTGTTTTAGCTCAAAATCAAATTATTAGAACTATGCTAGATCTTTCTCAAATGACATCCTGTCAAAATTATTTTAAACAATTAAGAATAATGACTGTGCCAAATCTATATTTACTCAGTAGCAGTATACACAAAACGAAATTTACATTTATTCCTTATAAATAGTTAAGTTTATAATAATATGTCTATTAGAGGTGATTCCAATTTTAGTATGCCTATATAAAACTTCTTCGTTTGAAAACGAGATTTATTACAATTGTATCTGCAGTTATAATGCTCTGCCTTCACATTTAAAACAAATTCATTTAATTCCTACATTTAAAAATCATCTCAAAATATATTTACTTAACAATGATTTCTATTCAGTATGGAAATTTCTAAACTATGAATCCATACATTAAATAATATCCAATGTTTCACAGATATTATTAATTACTAATTTACAACTTTTCGGCTTTTTTTGGGACGTAGCTATAAAGTGTACTAAAGTTAAGTTAGATCTATTAACTAACGTCGATATGATATTGTTATTTGAAAGGGCAATTAGAAGAGGCATTAGCGAATGCGTAACGAGATACAGCGAAGCAAATAATCGTTATATGAAAAAGTTTGATCCGGGCAAACCTAGCAAGTTTTTAGGATACTTTAATGTTAACAATGTGTACGGATTTAGAATGTACTATTCGGCATCCACCGGTGGTTTCAAGTAGCTCACGCAAGAATAAATTGCCGACATAAACATAATAAATATTCCAAATGACGGTAATGTATGATATGTGTTTGAAGTAGACTTAGAGTACCCGAAAGTGTTACATTTATTACACAATAGCTTACCTTATTGCAGCGAACATCGTATATCGCCATAAGGAGGCAAGAAAACGAAACGGCTTTTAATTCTTTATCCTAAAGGGAAATACATAATTCATTATATTTATTTAAAAGAAGTTTTAGAAGCCGGTTCAAAGTTAATTAAAATACATCGAACTGAATACCGCATTAAGAGCTGCTGCAACTAATGATAATGCACACTGATGATAAATTTGGTATACAGAAAAACGATGGAATCTATATGCAAATACAGAGACGTAAAATTGATGACAAACTGGAACGGAAGATACGAAGTAGATCATTATATTACATTACCTACGTTTTGTAATTGTAGAATTTTCGATGAGAATTTGGTAGCTATCGAACTAAACAAAAATGAAATACTCTTTAATCGCCCGTTCTACATAGGAGCTTCAATTTTAGATTTGCCTAAAACACTCATATAGGATTTCATTATAATTTCATGCTAAAATCGTTCCCATTGGACAAAATAAATCTTTGTTATACAGATACAGATTCCATATCGTATTTGATAGAATGTGAGGACTTATATGCTTTTATTAGAGACAATCTAGACAGATTTGACATTTCTAACTATGCTAGCGATAACCCCTACGGAATTAAGTTAGTTAATAAAAAAGTTTTAGGTAAAATAAGCATTGTGGTCAAATATTTTTAAAATTTGTCGGCTTGAAAAGCAAAATGTACAGCATGCAAGTACAAGGATCTAGTCATCCTATTAATAAAGCTAAATGAATCGTAACTAACGTGGTAAAAAACGAAGTAACTTTCGATGATTATTTAGACTGCCTTCAAAATCATATTGAAATAATTAAAGATCAGTATACTTTGAAATCTGTAAAACATTCCGTTTATACTATCTAACAGTAAAAAGTTGTATTATCGCATTTAAATTATAAACGATACCAACTTAAAGACAGAGTGCACATAATCGCTTGGTCGTTTTATGTTAACTGAAGGCAGTAATGTTCTTCATTAAGAATTTCAATTTTAGTAGAGAGATGGAGAAAAAACGGCGGGGGCTGTCTAAAGATTTTATATTATCTGAATACAATCTTTTTATGTGTGTCTGTGTTGCTTATTGAAATTGGGAAAGAAAATAAAGTTATTAATGTGACTAGCAAACAAAAATTAAGTTTTATGATTAATTACATAAGTTTACATGCATGATGTGCATATATGTTTTGTTTACGGCAACTTTTCTTAATTTACGTATTGCTTCACGAATTAAAAATTGATTCAATTTAAATATTTACATACATATATACACATACGTACGAACCATCAAACTTTAAGTAATTAACTATTATATTTGATTAACTCCCTGGTAATAGTATAAGTTAGATATAGGATTTTCCTTTTAATGAAAACTGTACTAATAACAGAAATAAAAATAATAAAGTATACTGTACTTGAAACATAAAATCTTTTTGAATTTTTACGTTTCCGATATCATATTATTATAAAAATAACATCAAAGTTCTAGAAGGTTCTATCTAATACAAAATAATATATACGTATATGTAAACCGTTGATCTTCCGACGAAAACACACAAACTTGTAGAACAAGTCGATTTGAAGCGGACGAGTGTTCAGATGGCAGGTGTTCAAATAAAGAGAAGACATGAAGGTCGGCGAATGAACAAGCGAGGAATATTGTAAATTTAAAGCTTAACTTCATTCAGAAATTAGTATTTGAACTAACAGCATATCTCTATCTCGCATTTTTGAAAACTTGTATAAAAGTTTAAAAAATGGCTTATTCTTTTTCTCAAGATTACGTTTATCACAATGTGTATAATGAAGGGGGTATTGTGCAAGTAAATAACAAGGTTGATTCCGTAAGTCAACTACATCACTTGCTATTAAGTTCGCAATTTCTAACCTATTTCAATGTGGTTATTGATGACGAGAACATGGACAAAAGGGGATGCACGGGCTGCTAAAAGGAAGCTACTTAAATGATGCGATATACACGAGTCTTGCATTCAAGTATGTGATGATTTCATCTATAAGTTTGACCACATTGAAAAATACAACGCCCTCGTGAATCCTACCATTGAAGCTGACGATTAAAATGCCTTTATTAAGGCATTAATTGGAGCAGGAATCGAAAACAAACTGCTTTGTCAATTAAAGCCGTATTTTGTATTATATACAATTTAAGGATGGATATGATAAAAATCGGGTATGCAGATATATGTATATTTTAATTTGCTGTATATTTTGGATTTCTTAAAATTAACATTAGAGAAAGCCAGTAACACACACTCTCTCTCTCTTTCTAGTAGTAATAATAGTAGTTACTACCCATGTTTCATTTCAAATGTTTCTAGTTTTGTAGTGGATAATTCTAGTGTAGGATTGCACATATGCTGTTTAGCATTACTTTAACTTTAACCGTAAACACTGTACTTGCATCTTGCATTAATCGTAATATAAAAATGCCTACTAGTAATAACGATAATGGCAATGGTAATGGAAATGACGCTAAATATTATGTTTGAAGGTAAAACAGTTAAAGTTAGTAACAGTGAGCGTGCGCGTGCGTGTATGTATGCGTGTGTGCGTGCCGTGTGTGCGTGCCGTGTGTGCGTGCCGTGTGTGCGTGCCGTGTGTGTCTATTATTTCAGTAAAATCAATATAAAATACAAATTATTTACTGATTTGCTAAATAACATACTAAATACGTTACATTTGAACAATATCATACTTACTGTACTTATGCTACAATATCGTCAGTTTTAGCTCGCGAAGGCTGTTTATAGCCATACCACTTTAGATATACTTCTCCGATTGCAGGCATTCGCTTTAAAATTTTTTCAATAAGATAGACCTCAGGAAATTTTACCTTCTATAATTCTTGAGCGTAAAAGCCTCCTAATACGTATGGGTTGTTTATACATTGTCAGCTCTCGCTGTTTTTTTTATTGTAAATACTCTAAATAATTCATTAAAACATAAGTATACACTACGACTTATATTATTTACTTATAAGATCTTAATTAAAATTATATTCAATTCATAAACAATTAAAAACATCCTTTTATTTAAAGAATAATTGCCTTTATATTGAACTATTTCAATGCACCTCGTATAGTACTCGAATAGTATTTTAAAATTTCATACAAAAATTTAGAATTTAATTGCAGCTGTGTAAATAATTACGTCAACTTTGTAGGTACGATGTATTACAGTTTGTTATTTCTCGCGCTTTCCAAGGGCAAGATAAAGACCGTTTATTCTCACAAAATTCTAGTTTTGAGTCGCTAAAGTAAATAATATATGCTGTAGAGGCAGATACAAATGTAATAATTAACTGGACAATTGGAATAATGGATCATGCATTAGGTTTTGCGTCGTCGATTTAAGGCCAACGTTGTAAAAGAATGTTATTTCGTAGCATTGCGGGAATTGGATGATCTCGCCCAGGGGGGGGGGGTAAGATACACTTTCGTGTGAACGATTCGATAACATGGAGGAGTTCTGATTTAGCCACGTTTGTGTCAAGTAGGGTACAGCTACAGGTGTTGTTCGAGGGTGCTTTCTTATACATATTTGGTTTAGGAAACTGTTTGGGCTTTTGTTAAAGAAATTAAGTACCTGTCTAGTGTAGGCGGAAACTCCAAGTATATGGGATTTGTCCTTTAACAAAACTACGGCCTGTTTCATAGATGCATCTTTCCACCTGTGAGGGGATATCGTTCCTAAAAATACAAGGTTGATCCACTCCACGAACGCAAAGTAAACAACCACCTGTAGGTGTTTTATATTTTCTTTGCTCTTTCTTCGCTTATCCTGATTTCGGCAAGGATTATTACCTGTGAAAATCGTTGCAATCATCAAAGGTTGTGCTGTTACAACTGACCTATTTTTAACTGTGCAAAAGTAACGTAAATTTAATTAAAAGACAACGTAATTTTATCTGAGTAGTCATGAAATAAATAAATTACACACTTAAGATATTTACCGTAACCGTAAATCAGAATTAATTCAGTAAAACATTTTATAATTTGAATTCTAACTATTCATGTAATTGTTTGTATAACACTTCCATTCATGTTTTAATTTTTAATTTTACCTGTATCATTACTTAAAATACCCTGGGGTACACATTTTATTCATGCGTTATTGTGACATTTCTTGTCTGTACATATTGTTATGTCACAAGCAAAAACCTAGAGCGCATTTCTGAAATTTCTTTATTCAAACCTCTCAGTTGTAATAATCAGTTGATTTTCTCGCCAAAAATTGGTTACGAGCCTAGTTTTTTGTTAGCTAATGTTTTTATATTTTTAGAATGTAAGTGAGCTTCATCTTTTATTCTTTGATTTGAGGATTGAATATATATATATATATATATATATATATATTTGTGTAATTTTGCGCAAACCAAAGTTAGTATAAAGATTTCCTTGTGCTCCAAATTTTTGTTTTCATTTAATCAAAATACAACTTCGAGTGCTATTTTAGATATATAGTGCGCGTGCAAAAGTGAATTAGTATTTTGCGAATTTATTCAAAATAAAGGTCCTAAATTATTTATTTCTGAGTTAGTTCAATTTATTAATTCAATCATATACAGGGTTGTCAGTTTTGAAACCAGCCCTCAGTTATTTTAAAAGGGACAGCACGCTTTCAAATTTTGCAAATAACATAACTAATCAGTGAACCTTCAGTTAACATTATTTTATTAATTTTCATATACGGTATGATCATAAGTGAGTAAGCATCTTCAGCATTAGAACATTTCTTTCAGTTAAAATCCAGTTTCTGCAGTACCGTTATAGTGTCTGTTTTCCGCTTGAAGGTAAGGTTTCTAATATCGTGACATACAGGGTGTTCTCCGAACACTGCCTGTTTGCAGCTTGTCTCGAAAAACGGTGGCGCCCACATTTACCGATTTAGACTTATTATTCCTACAGTGTTTAACCTCGCAGTACCGATGGACCACGACTCGCTTCACTGAAGCTTTTCCGGCAGGGGTTAAACACTCGTGCATTCCGTTATATGCGTTATTATCATATCGTCTTGTGACAACATAACCGGATTGCTTATTTTTATAGAAGTCACACGGAACAATTTGCTACTCCACGTGAATCTTTTATCAGAAACTGCTTTGCATTTATTAATCCTTACGATATCTACGACCTTATAGCGGTGATTTGCATTAAACGTTTTTAGATTGCCGTAAACATAATCGAGATTTGTTTTCAGGTAACTGCTACAGGGTTTAATACTAGTGCTACGATGCTTTCGATTGTTATATTTGCTAAACACTTTGTCTATAATATCTATCCATTTCTAATTACCGCGTAAACTAAACTTCTTGTACAAAGCGCCTTTAACGTTCGTAATAGACGTTCCGCCATTGAAGCTTTAACTGTGCTGTAAGTTGAATAATGATTTATGCCTATGCGTCCATCAATGAGTAAAACTTTTTATTGTAAAACTCTTTCCCTGCACCGGTCTGTAAATTCTTAGGTTTACGATGTGTTTTGTCATTGTAACCACCTTGCCGTCTAGTGCAGAAACTCAGCCAGGTTAGACTGCCATAAATTGTCGAAGCATTTAACAGCTGTACGTCTTGTAGGGAAGTTTTTTAACAGGTTTATGCAACTCGTTTACAATTTACTCTTTATACATTATTTTACGTTTTAGCTCTTAGTTCCCTAATCTTCCTGTTTTTACACTGTTGAGTGTCCGTAACACTAGTATTCACAAGTGCAGTAATACATATTTTAAGTTTTTCAAGGTTATATTTAACAGATTTTGATATATCTGTACACAACAGATCTTCCTTATGCTTTACCTGACTCAAGAATGCCGCCTGTGCCTTCCTAAGTTTCGTTCCATATCAGTGTTAACAGCATTTGGTATTTCCTGTTGTATGACTTGCATCTTTCCTTTCAAACCATGTTTCACATCTACACTTGTAGAATGTACTAACTGCTTCATTGAGTGTTCAAAATACCTATAAATTTCTTCATATTCCTTCTTCATATCGCCAATACTCTGCTTGATTGCTTCAGTTACGTAAAGTATATTTGTAGCAACCGAATCTTGAGTTGGTTTTGCCACATTAGTTAAAGTTTTTTTTGTAAGTCGAAATTGCTATCTTTAGTTAGTTTATATCCAACACTTTGTTCGCCCTTTGCCGATATCCTAGATATGACGTTTAAAATCCTACTACCGAAGTTATCAATGTCCATTATGAAATTTCTTAAATGTAGTATACTTGAATTTATTCTATAGCAATAGCTTTTATTAAAAAAGAGTTAGTTCTTTAGATGTAGGTATTCTTTTGATATAGCCATCTTCATATAATTCTTTCAATATCGCCAAAATTTTATTTCGGTGTGAGGTAGTTCGGCAAGCTTTTCAATCCATAGTAATTGTAACTGAAAAATTAGTTCATGTACGTTAGTCCGATACTTGTATTCTACGCCTTTAGAGTTATCAAGTTTAAATCAGCGGTGTAGTCTGCCGCCGTCACCTTGTTTAATCTATTTCAACCCCTTGTTAGCACTGCTGCTCTTTTGTGTAAGTACGTCTTCTAGTATGTAAAATGTTAGCAAAAGCTGTCTCATTGTTATAACTACTACTAGAACTAATACTAGCTGCAGGTCGTAATGACAGTTACATTCCCGAAATTTCAACAGCATGAGATACAGTCCTTTTTAATTGCATATTTTGTTGTTGAGATTGTTCTAAAATGTCATGCATATCTTCCAGTCGCCTTAAGCTATCTTTATGTAAGTGATCTCGTTCTATTGAAGCCTCGACCGCGGAACGTGATAATGTGGGCGTTGATTGCAGTTTAGGTGAAGGTAAATTAAGAGTGTCACTGCTAGGACTTGACGTTATTGATGGTATGTTAAGCGACATTATAAAACTTATTTGCGATTCATGTTCGTAATAGTCATGTTTACTTGCATCTATAAATTTGTCATTCTCGCTAGTCGCTTTACTCGTTTATTTGACACCGCCTCAGGCTTCTGTTCAAGTTTAGCTACAATTGTATTAAGCGATTTTATAATAGGATTATATTTTGGCTCCACTAACTTTTCGACTAGTAATTTATTTTTCTGTAAAGCCTTATATTTACGTTTGACTGCGGCTCATGCTTGAATTAGTTTTACTTTTAGAGCTGTTTCTTTCACAGCAGCATTAATCGTAGTAGTAGATATTGTGATATTATTACTAATATTGAAATTTTAGCGTATTTATATATAATAAATTAATTTCTTACTTGCTTACACATATATACTAATCAAAACCTTTCCCATACCTGCCATCGTTTAAATTAAAATCTTTATGTATCTAAAGAAAATCACACTTGTTGGCATTCCAGCATTCGAAAAACATTTCTTGAAAAGTTTGAAACGGCATATGCGTACCACATGATCGTCATATATGTGTTAAATTAAGACCGTCTTGCTTAAACAGAGCTAACATATTTGCGTTATCACGAATTAAATGTTTAGTATCCGCGGCTTAGTAAGCCTATAATTGCCGGTCACAAGCTACATCGTTAAATATAAATATAGAATCTTATTTTGCCTCCCATGGCGATATTATGTTTGCATTTTCACTAAATGTGTAATAGGGTTTGAGAACTTGTTCTAGAAACTGATATTTCGGTTGACCTGGGGACTTTGAGAACACGTAAAGATTTTTAAATTTTAGCCCGTTCTCGTTAAGCAGTAGAGTAATTGCAAGGTTCGTTTTCCCTGTATTGCTCGGTCCTATTACTAAACTTCTAATTGTATTACTTAATAGTTCGCCATGCTTCTTGAACTTTTTCCTATTAAAATCATCATCCTCCATGTCTAAATTTAAAATCGGTAAAGACTAATTTAGCTTGATAATTTTCATTCCAAAGCGTCCGTTGTCGGCAACAGATTCACGAGTAAATAAGTTTTGGAAATGCAGGTAATTGGGGGGCTTGCACATAGTAACAGAAACAGTTATAATAGTTTAAAATTTTATCGTTTGAACTTAAATACGGATACATAAAGTAATTTACACAATTTTTTTTAATAATTTGATATGACATTTGTATCCTAACACATAAACACACACATAGACACTAATTTCCTACATAAAAACCATCCAAACTAGTAACTAGTTTTATAATTTGAAGGAAAATTGAAAACTAATATATAATTAAAAAAATATTTTTATAAAATGTTTAGATATTAATAATTTGCTTATCTGGCCTTTTTTTCTTCATTTTTGATGTAAGTATAATTATTCTATATAATATTACTATACTATACCATAGATTGTTATAAACTATAAACAAACTATGTTTCACACTTAATATTTTTATAAAAAAAATTCCATTTCGCTGAAGAAGCGTTTGTAACTCGAAACGTATGAAAATACTTGATTTTCAAATCAGATTTCACCTTAAAACAAGCAACTATTATTAAAACATTGAAATATACTTTCGTATTTTAATATAACCTAAAAATTCTGGCATTTAATCCTGAAATAATTGTAATATTATCATCAATAAGCCAAAATCAAAGAATTTTGTAACGAATCTTTTGTTTTGAAAACCAACATAATATACTTATATGGATTTAATTTCGTTTACTTCGTTCATTACGGGACTGTACTGTACAATGTTTTCCTGAATTACTAAACAATAAGCCATCGAGCCTTATTCAAAGCAATGTTCAGACACCATTTATAACTTGGCATCAATAGTCGAATTCTTCAAAGACTAGTTTTGCTTGAAACAGTCAATTACAAAGACAGGGCACTGTTTAAATTGATTATAATAAATCAAATGCGGGATTAAAGATTTCCTTATCGTAGTAACGAACTGAAAATTTAGATAATTGAGATAGGCTTGCGAATATTCGTCTGCGCTAAAGTTCAAACGTATATGCTCATATGGATATTTTTCAGAATTTAAATGCAGAGTAGATTTATAACGTTAAGTTGTTAAAATTGAGATATATCTGCGTTCCTATTAGACTTTCGATTCTTTTGGAAACCGACCAGGATTCATCGTGGCTTTGGCAATCTAAGCGATGTTTTTATGGGCCAAATTCGGTAAATTCGCCTCTCTGTTTGGTTAAGTTCAGTGTAATGTTACTTATACGATTCGTGTTTACTTCCAGATATGGCGGATTAGCGGGCGTTTTATTTAGCCTACAGATAGGCGGGACAGAAATATCAACTTCATATAGTGCTTGGACTCTTTCACCGTTTTTATATGCTCTCTTTATTATATTGCACTCTAACTGTATGTGGGTATGTTTCGGGATTTACACACTCAAATCGGAAAAATGCTCCAAGTTATTTCAGTATTTTTGAACTAAACCGTGCGTGCTATAATTTCCGACTGTTCAAAATCAATGTCGTATTTGCTCTTTACTATGCATTGTACCGTATTATATTGCCGTTAATTGAAAGATTTGTTGAAAATTAGACTGTTTAGCGTTAGGCTTATTCAAATATCTCTTGGCGAATTCTTTTTGTAAATAATCGTTAATTTCGTCAATTTCATGGGATATAAATATTTCATTCAGCTTTTTTTCTTTCGGTTTGCTTCTCGCTACTGCTCCTGCTATGTCTTCTATGTAATGTAACTTATCATTGCCCTTAGTAATATTAACAATTCCGTCCTCTTTAAATTTATGTTTTGCAGCCGGTAATTTATCGCGCATAAAGACACCGCTTAAGTTGGAAACATATTTCTTTAAACATTTTCTTAAGTCCGCATCAGTTATAGTTCTTAATAGTTTGATAGTTTTTAAAGCCGAATTGTAAGGTTTTAAGTAAAGTGCATTTCCAGTCTTATAATATTTTAAATGCAGACCGGATTCTTTCTTTCCTATAGCAATTGGTTTCATCATTCTATTATGTCTACTAGATCCCTCTTGCAGTATTTTTGCATCTTTTGAATCGTTTACCGCTTTAACAATCCTCTCAGTACCGCCACTTAACGCTTCAAGTGCAGAAAGTCCAGTAAATAAAGATATCAGAGGAATTATACCACCGGTTTTAGGCAGCGGTATGACGAAAGGTACTTTTGTCTTACGCATTGCTCTTTAGTTACGGCACGGACAATGTTTTGCGCAGTTTTTATTAAACTATAAATGCCTTTGCCATTAACATTTCTACTTTTTCTTCCGCAGAATGCCAGCCTAATATTCTTTAGAATTTTAGATTTAAATTTAATTATTTTTCTACCTCTGCTTTTCCTTGTCCTGTTCAGCTTATTACTCTTTTTATATTTTTTAAAACCCATGCCAGTTTTACGTTTCACTTTCATAATTACAGGAACAGATAATGCAGCCGCCCTTTCACCAATAGAAACGTGGTTTGGGTTGACACGCTGCCACGCCTTTTATTGTAATATTTTATCTGCCTGATGGCAATCGCTCAAGTTATTACTATTTATGTCGTGTAATTTGCACGCCTCATCTAACTTATGAAATCTTTTATCTTGACGTTTCAGGCGTTTTTCTAATTTAGTACCCGAACCGCAGGAATTATATCCACGTACATTTAATTCAACGAGAAATTTATTAATTAGACGGTTTACAAGACCACCACCTCTCTTTCTCTTTCTTGAATTGATCTTAAGACCACTAGTAGTAGTCGTACTTCCTTCTCTCTCGTTATTAAGGAGCATTCTGCGGCTATTTCACTTTAGTGAACCTATTTATACTTACTATAGCTATGACCGTTATATATATATATATATATATATATATATATATATATATATATAT
>JAHWXV010232604.1:0-12748 GCA_024586415.1 Phrixothrix hirtus | reverse complement strand
ATCGTAAGCATAAGATGTAATAAGGTTCCAATTTACTGCTTCGATAGTATTATATAGATTGAAAAGGCCAAATTTTGTAACAGGTCTATAATTGATTTGGGTTTTTTTTGTAGAATTTTTGTTTGTAGAGGTGTATTGAATTTGAATACCAATATAATTGATTTGGGTTGATTTGGGTATATTACCGAATAAAATGGTTAGTGTATGTAGACTTTTGTGGCATCATTATTTTGCTTTTACTGTTCTATTTAAAAATTCTTACTCGTTAATTGTCATTATTTTAAGAAATAGCTGATACAATAAATAAAGCAATTTGTGAAATTTATATTTTCTTAAATGTTTTCTTTTCGACAATACTGTCAATTTAGGGGGTATATGTAGACTTTTGTGACTGACTGTAGATATAATATAAATTGAGTCCCAAATAATAATAGTACGTATAATAATATATTCAAATAAAGATATCTATAGTGATTGATAAATAAGTATCGTTTTTGCCATGATAGTTTCATCTTATCTCTGACATTCATTTAAATTAGAGAATATAAAGGTAAGTCTAGCTCTTTAAGTTTAATTTTCATTTTGTGCTTAGATATTTGGTACATGGTGAAATTTAATGAAGATGATATATAGTACATCTGTCCAACCACATAAATAAAATCAATATTAAATGGACTTAGTAAGGTGGAAGGATGAAAAATGGTATCCTGCCAATGTATATAAAACTGGTGGTATGTGTTATAAATAATAATATAATAAAGTATGGAACAAAATTTTATAACAAATTTAGGATGGTATACATGATATGTCTTCTCATGTCAGAATCAAATTTCATGATTGTTAAAAGCAAATAAAGTGAATAAAATCATGGCTAAATAAGGATATGGTAGAGATCAAAATATATTAGTTCCTTGTTTGACATATTCATCAGTCAAAGACCCCAACATAACGTACATTAGCTTAATTTTCAATGACTAGTAGGTTTTTTCAATACTCTTCCAATTATGTTACTAACAACGGTCGAGGAATATTAAAACAATCCGAAAGAGCAATTAATACAACAGGGTGTCCTGGATATAGAAACCATTATTTAATGCACATGTACACAGGCCCTTTGTGAACATAAATCTGTAGAAATTTTTAATCTAATTTAAAAAAAGGAATTGTAAATTTTCGCGTAAAAATCTATTATGTATATCCTTTACCATCAATCGTACTTAAAAACATAAATACAATTTTATTTTTGTTAACAAAATATCGTGTTACCTTGTATGAACATATAAATTACGAAAAATTGTAAGAAATTTATTAACAATCATTTAGGTGTTCAACTATTTTCACAAACTTTCAATTATACACAACACAAGGGAATGCAAATATTAATAATATGAAGTTATTTATTAAATAAATAACGTCGTGTTAAAGCGGTTTTCTAAAAGTGGAAGTTATTTAAAAAATGTGTCCGTATTCAATAATACAATTGTATACAATTTAAAAATGGTATCTATTAAGTAAAAACCTTGTTTTTATTTTAAAGATTTTATAAACTTGCACAATTAACACAACTAAAAATTTTAAGGAAGAAAACGAAACTTTTTATTTTAAGCATAATTAACGTATACATTTTCGGGTATTTAAATAACATCTGAGGAATTCATTGATGGTACTCTAAAATCGTATGTGTCATACCGAAGCCGTTCGTTCGGTTTCGGTCACTGATTAAAGATGTATAGTTGACCAACCATTTTTTGTTGAATACAGTAGATCAAATTGAAAAGCAGGAACGGGCTGAAAACTTTAATTGCAAATATTTCGAAAACTATGCAATTTAGACACATAGTTGATGAGCATTTTTTGTTGCACATGTGTCTACTGTTAAAGTAATGTCTTATTTCGCGGGCACCCTGTATATTTTAGAGAACATTTCTACAATTTTCATTATTATTTATTTTACCAACAGCATAAAACTGTGTGTGTTGGAAAGCCCCTTTTCAAAAATTTTCTGAATATGCCGTTGAATACATTAATGGTCTTTGTTTATAACTCACTCAGTTCTTAAAATTCTAAGAGTTTTAGGAAATACATGTATAACATCATTTTGGATCATTTTACTTTGTTGTGATTATTTTTAAAAACTGCAACTAATACAGTCTTTTTATCATTATCCTGCAATAAAATTAATATATTTTTAGACAAAGAAACAATGAAGAAGAAAACTAAAAGGAGTTTGATCGTAATATTAATACATTAAAAAAAAACGGTGAGTTCTATAATAAATGGTAATTTTGAGGTAAATAACTGAAATATGTATTCGTAGAAATGTGTAATGATAAGAAGACAAAACAAATAAAAAGAACAGGAGGAATTTCTAACATTAAGCTGACTTTTTCCGATGATAAATTAACAGGTACCATAAACTTTCATGGAAAAATTACTCAATTTGGTTGTGGAAACATCAATTTGTTCTTAAAATTTTGAAAGCTATAAAAAATATTTGAAATATTTTTTTATTTTTAATATCTCCAAATACTGCTAAATATTTTTGAAATAAAGCCAGTATATTTTTAGATAAAGAAACAGTAAAAAGGTTATAGAACAAAAGGAGTTTTGTTTTAATATTAATATGCCAAATGATCATGGTGAGTTTTACAAGAAACGGTATTTTTTTCGTATATTATTTTGAGTATCTATTTACAGAAATGGGCAATGATAATAATAGAAACAAAATGAAGAGAACAAGATGAATGTGTAACGTTAAGCTGGATTTGTCTGATGATGAATTAACAGGTACGCTCTATATCTGAGCAAAATGATTTGCATTGTACACTATCATAATATCAGATATGAATAGTTTTTTATTAAAATATATAATAGATAAATAAAACTTTTATAAATAATATGATAATAACGAACTACAACAATGATGATAAGAACAATATTGATAATAAAACCTAAATAATGATTTAACTGAATTTTTAAGGTTGAAATTAAAATATCATGTATAACTTCAAGACTACTAATGTAGAATTTATAACAAGTTCGACTTGCTGCACTGCACGGGTGTGATGTATAATAGCTGCTTTCTATTCATACAAAATAGTATAAAACTAAGAAAACTGCAAAATATTGTACTTTTTTATTAAACAAAAACTGCTGATGTGCACTGCACTCATGTAATGCAGCAAGTCGAACTCGCTATTAATTTATTATTTAATTAAGTACCTTTATACAAGATGCATCATTTGAAAAATCTATTTTTTGACATTTCGATATTTCAAAATTACTAATAATACTTCAAACACCCCGTATAGTAAATAAAATTTTTACCACCAATTGAAACCCTATGGCTAGTATTATAACAGAAAAAAATATCAACATTTTATTTAATAGTCACATGCAATATACAATATACTGCTGTAAAATCTAAACCTTTCAAAAAAATTAAAATGATGAAAATGGCTAAGTTTAAGGGCAGTAAACATTTTCATAATCATACCCAAAAAGACTACTTAGAACTGAACAGTGCATTAAAAAGTATACCGCTCCATTTAAAATAGATAAGTAAATGACGACTTCCTCTATAACCGAAAGTTGGTGAAACTTACCATTATTTTTGGATTGATTCAATATTCCTGAAGAAGTCTTTAGATTAATTTCAAAAATTGTAGTAATAAACAGCTCTTAGGAAAAATCTAACAGACTTTTAACTTAACACAAGTGGCATGTAATTCCCAGTAACTTTGTTGTGCTTTTAAATAAAATATACTGAAGTTTGGGACTTAGGGTAATTTAATAACTTCTTGTTTTTAAGGTTTTAAACAAATTGTATCACTGTTAGGCGGTAGATATTTTCAATAGCGACGTGTTCTTCGGTCGAAAATGTCTATATCAACATGATCCGCAAATGATTACATCGAGATATGACATTTTTAATTTTAGTACTGTTAAAAGAGCAAGAATTAAAACATCGTTGGAAAATCTCTCTTATTTAACAAATAAATAAAGATTGTTCACAATAATTGTTCAAAATATCCCCCACACATGCAAGTACAGACTAGCCCATTCATAAATGTGATTGATGACTCTCTGAATCACACGACAGTTGTTTCTTATGATAGCAGCAACTTCAATAATTTTACAAAGAAGTTCATCCCTAATACATGATTTCTCTGCATATACCAAAGTCTTCATATGTCCCCACTAATAGTAGTCCAAAGAAATTAAATCGAGTGAGCAGGGTGGCCAAGAAACCGGGCCACCCCGTCCAATCCAATGTCCAGAAAAAGTGGTATTTAAATGCTCAACAGCATTTCTACCATAGTGCGGCAGAGCACCGTCATGTTGTACCAACATCTGTTGTCTTATTTGAAGCAAGATATCCTCCAACAACACTGGCAGTTCTTTTTGTAAGAATTGAAGATAAATTGGAGATGTCAAACGAGCATCAAGCACAAAAGGGCTAATCAATTGATCCCCTAATAAACCGCACCAAATATTAACCGAAGAACAGTGTTGGATGGTTGCATGGGAATTTTTGAGCTACCAAGTATGGGAATTCCTCAAATTATTGAAGCCATCTCGAGTAAATGTACACTCATTGGTGAACTAAATTTTATTAACGAGATTACTATGTGCGTTGAGCCAATTACAAAATTGCATATGAGGGTCTGGATCATTGGGAAGCAAAGCTTGGACAGGTTGTAGATAGAATGGGTAGAAACCAAAGTTATGCATTGTTCTCCATATAGACATTCGGCTAGCACCAGTACAAACTGATATTCTGCAGACACTAGTTGATGGTGACCTTTCGACACTATCCAGTATTAAATCATGGTCAGCTGCTGATGGATTCATTACTCAATCATTTGGAAATGATCCTGTTGTTCTAAGATGTTTTAAAACTCTCCTGAATACCCTACTATCAGGTATTTTTCGATTCGGATAACGGTGACGGTACTCCCTCACTGATACCATACCATTGCAATTGAAGTATCCATAGACTAATAGTATGTCTACGTATTCTTCTTTTGTAAAAATAAATATGATAATAAACTTGAAATTAACAATGTTTACTTAAATGCGTAGTTCAATCAAACTGACACATCCTATATGTCAAATGTCCTGCTAAAAGTTCAATCTGACACAGTCCATCTGACAAAATACATAACAAAACATAGCGTGGCCTGCTAAAATTACAAATGTCATATCTCAATAAGGAAGCATTTGTGACCAATGCTCATATAGACGTTTTCGACTCGACTTGATCTGAGGAATACGTCAGGTATAACAGATTTGTTAAGAAAAATTAGTAGTAATGGATTTAAGTGAATGCAAAGTAAGAAACTAGTTCATTAAATAAATGACATTGGCTTGAAAATATATGTACGTTAACTCTAGCTTTAGTGCTATGTATCATTTATAAACATTTGTTTTTCTTTTCAGAATCAGTGGAACATAACTTTTATTATCATCTTAATATGGACAAATTAAAAATTGATTTAAATAATAATCCAGTTGAAATGGTAAATCTAGGAGTTGAACCAGATAGTGAATTAAGTGCTTACACTGATGATGCAGTTTTAACCAGTACTCAGTAACCTGATAATTTATTTACAACTGCCAATCTCTCAAACACTAGATTAGTTAATGAAACGAAAACAATTTTGACAAAAAAAGAAATTGTGGAAACTCCTGAAAGAACAGAAAACCAAAATTTAGATCATAAAAAGATTCAAATGCCGCAGGCATTTGAACTTGGTGATGCAAAAAACATAGAAGTAAAGCAGGTTTTTACATCTAAATCGAACCGAATATTCCCTGAATATAAGCAAAGTCTTCTAGTATTAACTGAATTAACAAATATGTCATTAACACCATGTCTTCAGGCACCAGAGTAAGATGAAAATTCTTCATATAGTAAACCAGAAAGAACCTGTAAGGCGAATATTTGTTACACCGAAGAAAATGAGGAAAATTTGTTTCATGAAGAAGATACATTATATAACCCAACGTCTTTTATTAGTAATGAATTTTCGTCTGAATTTGAATTTTCTAACACACAAAATGTATCTGAAGAGCTACAAACACCTACAACAAACTTTCAAGATTCATCACAAAATAAAAATTTACTAGAAAATATACCCGAAAATGTACTAGATTATCCCAGTTTACAAATTGCAACTGTATCTTCTACAGTTAAAAGAAAGTGGGATAAAAAGTTTCTTTGTCTGTTTTGTCAAAAACTGTATTGTAAACTTCAGAGACATATGTATAATTCTCATTCCTCTGAGAAAGAGGTTGCTCTGATATTAAATACTGATAAAAATTCGAAAGAGAGAAAAATTCTAATACAAAATTTAGAAAATAGAGGTATATTTCTTAGAAACATGACCCCAATTAAAGAAGGGGAAGGCATAATTATGCCCAAGAGAAGAATTCAAAGAAATCAGACAAAATATCTCGCAGATTACGCACCGTGTACCTACTGTTTTCAAATGTTTAGCAAGACTTATTTGTACAGACATGTTAAAAACTGTAGTTTCAACCACAAAAAAAGGAAGATTTGAAATTAACAAGAAATAGATCCCTTTTGGCTAATTTAATTTTAATGTAACCAATAGGACCTAGTGTATCAAACAATTTTAAACATTACATTTTCTGTAAAATGACAACGGATGATGTGTTTAACATTATAAGAACTGATCAGTTAATTTTACTTTTTGGCAAAACAGAATTTAAACGACTGGGTCACGATAAAAGATACCATCAAAACATAATTGATCGTTGTATAGAATTAGGGCGCTTGGTTCAAAGTGCCAAAGAATTAGATCACACAGTTAACAATTTAAAGGATCTAATTTATCCAAACAAGTATAAACTCTTCAGAGATGTGGTTTTTAAGGTCGCTGGATATAACCGCGATTCTAATAACTTTAAAATACCATCATTAGCATTAAATATTGGGTATACTATCAAGAAGTGCATTTATGTACTTAAGGGAGAATATTTAGAAGATGAAATTTTAAGAAAAGATATCCCAAATCTCGATATCTTTTTTCAAATATTGGATTCAAAGTGGTATATAGAAGTTACTTCATATGCACATAGAACTTTAGCCGAAAGAAAGTGGAATGCGCCAAAAAGAATTTCTTTAACAAGAGATATACAAATATTGCATAAATATTTATGTAAAGAAAGAGATATATATTTTAAGGAGTTAAACAAAAACCCGGGCGTAGATACTTTCCAAAAATTAACGGAATTAACTTTAGTTTCAGTAATAATGCTAAACAGACATTGACTTGGAGATGTCCAATATACTTCCTTAGATGTCTACCAAAAGGCAACAGGAGTAGACAGCGAATCAGATGTGTTTGAAACATTATCGGATACAGACAAACAACTTGCTAAATGTTTTCAACGTCTAGTTATACATGGGAAACGGGGCCGAAGTGTCCCTATCTTACTAACAAATGAGATGCAACAAAGTATTAATTTATTAACAGAGCAGCTTCTGGATTGGACAGGAGCAATAACTATTTATTTCCATCATTACGAAATGCTTGTGGATTCTATAGAGCCTCTGATTTAATTACTACCTTTGCCAAAAGAGCAGGTTGCAAATTTGCTGATACAATAACATCAACTAGACTAACAAAACATGTAAGCACCATGGTGCAACTGTTAAATCTAAAGGATCACAAACTAGATGCCCTAGCACAATTTTTAGGGGATGACATCTGTGTGCACCGAAAACATTATAGAGTACAGGATGAAACTATACAGTTGGCTAAAATCAGCAAAATTTTAGTAAACTTCAATAACGGAAAATTAAATTCAACGAAAGGAAAATCATTGGATGAAATTGAAGTAAATAATTTTTCTGAGAATGAAACAGAAAACGACAATGAGGAATTTCATACGATGTAATACGAAACTTTAGGAAATGTCAAAAAAGAATGGAATCTTACAGAGACCGGTATTGAGAAAATAATTAAGAAAAGCGGTGTATCAAATAAAGAAAAGAAGACAGAAATGGACTACTGAGAAAGCTAAAATCATTCTAACTAAATTTAAACACTTTATTTTTATGAAGAAATTACCTGTAATGAAAGACATTGAGGAACTTTTAAATGAAAATAATGATGTGCTAAAAAACAGAACTTGGAGAAACGTAAAAGATTTCATTTATGGAAGACTAAAAAAAAATTAGGTTTATTTTGTTTGTATAAAAAATGTGTTATTTTTTCCATTATAAACAGTAGGTTTGAACATTTCAGAGATTTACAATTAATGTTTTATTTGGGTCAAATTGAATTTGTTATAAATCCATTTCAATACAAGTAAATGAACAAATTATAAGCTGCACATTTATACATTTTGACAGTTTTAGGGCGCTTAAGAATTGTTCTTATTTTTTAAATAAAGTTTATATTCATATTTATGTCTTCTTCTTTCAGATTTCTAATATTAAAATCTAATATAACATAAATATTATAAAAAAAAAGAGAAAAATATTTGAACACAGCCTTAGATAATTAAAAACTAGGTACATAATTTGTCTAATATTTATTTACTTAATATACGGTGTTTTCCTGGATTACTGCAAAAAATCATTTCCTTTTTTTATTTTACGAAATAAAGTCATCTATAAAATTTTGTTTATCAAAAAAAAAATGACAATGGAATTTTGAAAAATAAGATCTAATGCAGAGGCTGTTCAAAAATTGAAAAATATGAAATTTATTCAAGACACAAATATCGTTATTTTAGACATATCCGAAAAAATGTTATATGAAGAAATTATTTACTATTTAATGACAAGCTTAAAATACAGGATTGTAGTTCAAAATCAATAGGTAACTTTATTTTAATATAAAACTCCAATACTTTTTATTAAAAATCAAGAAACATTTTAAATAGCTGTCTCGATATTATCCCTATTCCTACTGAAAACTAATTTTTAAACCTTGATATAAGTTGTATTAAAATTTAAATAGACTAATTGTATCTGGTCATTTAACTATTCTGTCATTCCAAAGAAATCTGACTTTAAACTGAAATTCTATATTTAGACTTGTTATACAATGTGAGTATTTTCTTATACCATCTTTTTGAAAACTGGTAAATAACGGCACAGTCGCTTGAAAAATTTTCATAGTTTTCCAATATTTGAATACCTTGCATATTATGTCTCATTTATTTAACGCCAACGTCATTTCTTGATAAGGATAACATTTTATAGTTGTGATCTGTTCTTATCGTGAAATAAAAAATCAAGTCGATTTTCCTCTCCGGACAGTAATCCAAAGACTCGTAGGAAAACCAACGAATCAATGTTTGTTCTAGTGCTATAAAAATTCTTTAATGTCATGAAAAGCTACTTCTGCCAACACTTCCCATTAATAAGATTTTGTTCAGAACTTTGAAATCTTAACTTAACAATAATTTTATGAATTCAAATAATTTAGCCCAGATTAGTAGTTGACAGAGTTCTTGTAAAATATTATGGGTGGTGGTCAAATTTGAGTCTAATCAATGCATCTTTTAAAATTTGTTGAGAATTTCAAATTTTTTTTTTAAATAAATAATATGTAAATCAGTTTCTCAATAATATTGAGGTCAAAATTGCACCTACCTATGTTGATTTATGCATTGAATGTGCATTCTCACCAACCATAACATTTTTTATCAACTTTGTATCCTTTTCAAAAGTGTGCCTATTCGAAAACGATAAAATTTTAGTAGTACTCACATTTGCTTTTTCAAAAAATTGTAATTAATGTAATTACGACATATTGTTAAATACAGTGGATATTTTAACCAAGCGAGTGACGTTTTTGCCATTTACTTACAATGGCATAGTCAGAGAACACTCTGAGAACTAGTACTTTCCTTAAAATCGAATGTTTATGGATGATCGAATAGGCAGCATGCACATTTTTTTGCCAACAATCTTGTCGTTTCAGTATCCCACTCCCTCCCCTCAAATTTCTTTACTCGGAACTAAATCTGCCTAGCGCATTTATTGACCTTCTTGAAAAATGAGTTGAAAGTTACATTATTTCTCTGTACAGCTAAGCGCAGTCTGATCATAGCAAACAGCTGTTGTAATATATACCACTCGGAAACTACAACTTATCAATAGTTCTACCCATCCAATATAGGCTGCCCTTTCTAGCTTGGCTTCCTAGCAAAGCAAAACAGAGAAAGAACACAGGACGGTAGAAGCGCAGTAGCGTACATAATTTAAACTTGAATTCAAAATAAACGTAAGAGATACTTAAAAAACTAATATGCAATTTAAATCAAGTATTAGTTATTACACTTTTCAGGTAAACCTTACGCTTACCTATTCACATTCAACCAAAATTTTTATTTTTAGTAGAACCAGATAAATAAAAAAAATTTATTTTAAAACAGAAAATTGTCACATAGATTAATATTAAGTCTTCACAATGAAGTTAAAAATGTGGTAAATAAAATCTAATTGTACAAAATCATTTTAGTATCTATTACGCTATTTTAATAATACAAACTGTAGATTAGAATTTTTACTTACACTTTTGCATTTCTAGTAAACGTATTTTATGTACTTTTCTAATAAAAAGAACCACTTTTTTGTGTTGCTACATTTGCCTTATTTGTTCGAGGAACAACTGAGGTGGCATTTTATTTAACATTAATGAGATAAGATAGAGTACATCATGAATTTTGTAAATCTGATATTTTGTGGATAGGGTAATTAACGGTTCATTTACTACATATTCTTGAGTAATAAATCGAATTAACAATTTCTCAACTTTGTCCCAAAATAACTCATTTCTAACTTTGCTTTTAATTGGCATTGTAAATTGAATTATACTAATGTTTAAAAGTAAATAAATTAATACGTTAGTATACTATGCAGTAATAAAAAGAAACAATTAACAGATGGGCTTAACCTATATTCAAAATCTTATTAAAAACAGTTTAAAATACATTATATTAATAAGTAATCTATGATTAATTTGCCATTGTGCACACAAAACCTAGGTCCAAGCTAACTTGGTCAGCCTGTAATCATTTATATGTCACTACTTCAACAATCTGAATATTCAAAGATAAACAACTTTTAATGGTTATTAAAAAAATATTTGGTTCTGCAGTGAGTAATTATTTCAAAAAGTTCATAAATATCATAATTTATTACAAATTATTGCTGAGTTGAAATATGCCAATATTGTCTTGGACTATTTTAACATTTACTATATGTATTTCTGAAAGATTTTGCAGTTTAGTCGCATTATTTTGATTTACAGTTTGTCAACAATATTGGGGGCATGTAACAGTTTGTCATTTTTTATTATTTACGACTGAAAACAGCACTTACATAGATAGTATTATATCTGCACAATTTATGATTAACAAAATAAAAATTTGTAGTTTTATAAGGGCAGTTGACTTGCTGTCATACTCCCCATTCTCATTGAATTCGGTAACAGATAAATAATGTGTAGAAATCTAGGTATTATGATATTTATGAATAATTGAACTTGTCTAGATCTTTAAACCATTGGCGTTCTTTACTTTGTGTGAGCTTAATATTTAAAGTTAGGGATCAGTAGATAATCCAACAATTTTTGTGTGTGTATGTATATGTGTATGTATATGTGTATGTGTGTGTGTATGTGTGTGTGTATGTGGGTGTGTATGTGTGTGTGTATGTGTGTGTGTATGTGTGTGTGTATGTGTGTGTATGTGTGTGTGTATGTGTGTGTATGTGTGTGTGTATGTGTGTGTGTATGTGTGTGTGTATGTGTGTGTGTATGTGTGTGTGTATGTGTGTGTATGTGCGTGTATATGTGTGTATGTACGTGTGTGTACATGTGTGTGTGTATGTGTGTGTACATGTGTGTGTGTACATGTGTATGTGTACGTGTGTGTACATGTGTGTACATGTGTGTGTGTGTGTGTACATGTGTGTGTGTACGTTTGTGTGTATGTGTGTGTATGTGTGTATTTTTAGGTTTTTTGCAATTTTTTCAAAAACGGCTATAACGATTTTTTTTAAACTCGCCATGTTTCTTGCGTCTCTAATGCTATATAACATGAACTAATTGGTTTCTCTGAGAAAATTCGGTTGAAGTGAGTTTGATAAAAATCTCGAGAGTTAAGCAACATTTTGTCTGGTGAATAACTTGAATGGGTGACCGTTCTAATTATCATCCTCAAAATAAAAATAAATTAATATTTTAATAATTTGTATGCATTATTTACATATTTAATTACTTTTTATTTAAATCTATAAATTATTTTTGTTTTAAATGAGCTCAAAATATAATAATAAAACTCTTAGTACATGTATAAAGGAAATTATAAATGGATCAATTATTTATGCTTTTAAATTAATTTTAGAGTTTACAAGGTAGGTGTATAGGATAGTCACTAAGGTCAATAAATTTAAATTAAATTTAAAATGTATAAGAGCTTTCTCTTACACAAGGGGTTGTGATTATCAATCATTACTAGATAGTTTTAACATGCAAAGTCTAGTATTTAGAAGATTTCTTTCTTCTTTAATATATTTGTATAAAATAATACATAATATTATTGATTGTCCAGAATTGCTTCAACAAATTAACTTTAATGTTCCACAGTTTAATAATCGACACAGTTTAATGTTTTATGTTAATAGACCAAGAACCAATCTACTAGACAGATCTCCAGTTAACGTAATGTGTAATAATTTTAATAAAATTTGTGGTTC